>QJPP01000067.1:600000-838257 GCA_003996215.1 Jaltomata sinuosa
AGAAACGATTCTACTTTGAGATTGTCTGTCGTTTACTCTCGGGCTCGGGCTCTTCACTGTACCATTATAGTGGTTTGTTAATGTGAATAAGAGAAAACTGGATGATCTTTTGCAAGACTTCCATGCTTAAAGACTTTGGATTTGGCAATATTTTGCCTCAGGTATTACATTCAAACTTGTAATTTCATATTCTTTGTTCATTCCTTTCCTATATTCATATTAAGCTAAAAGAATATCGGAAACAACCTATTTATCTTCACAAGGTAGGGGTAAGACTGCGTACACATCACCCTCCACAGACCCCACTTGTGGAATTATATTGTGTATGTTGTTGTATGCTACCATCTTATTCAAACAAAAAAAAGAAGTTGGAACATAAAGGTCTATATATGTATAAAAGTTGTACACAAATACAACAGATCTCTATCTCGGTCCGAGAAATGCATTGTTGGAACTGGATTGGTACGACAAGTAACTCTAGATTCGGGGGCTCTTGCTATAGCTAAACACGAAGGAAGGGTTGTTTATACCAATATTGATAAGATTCTTTTAGCAGGAAATGGACATATTTTAAACATTCCATTAGTTATATATCGACGTTCCTATAAAACTATTTGTATGCATAGAAAACCTTCAAGTTCTTAGGGCAAATGCATTAAAAAGGGACAATTTTTAGCGGATGGTGTTGTTACGATTGGTGACGAACTTTCGTTTATTTTATGAGCTATCTGTTATCTTTCACCAACACAAGTACCGATTAATTAAAAGAAACATAAATTTTAGGTCCCCAATTTTGACTTAACATCTCTACTAGCCAACTAGCCAAGAAATTTTGGGTATAAATTGATTCTAAAACTGACAGTGATAGTGACCTTGGGGTACTTTGGTACCCGGACTAAATTATTTCACCTGAGAGATGAGATGAAATAATCTCAAATTGAATGGGATAAGATGGGATATTTCAGGATTAAGTCTGGGATAAGATTTATATTGCGTTTGGTAATAATATAAGTTTCTCTGGGGGATAAATTTATACCGTTTACTAAACATAATATAAATTTTATCTCAGATTTAATTTTGAAATATCCCACCTTATCTCGCATATCAAACTACGTTTTAGAGTAACAGCATACTGTAAGTCATTGGGATAATAGCAATAGAAAATGACAGCATAAAAAAGACTTAGACTTGACTAAACTTTCCTATTTGAATTCAATTAGTGTAACATTAGTGGAGTCAAATCTGGAAAAGAATCTTGGCCAAGAGATAAATAATAATTTATATTATTGACTTAGTTGGTCATTGAACAAGACATTTGAATTGAATATTCCAATTCCCCTTGTGACTTAAAATCAAACGATCAAACACTATTTACCAGTATTTCGATGTTTACATCAAACAAATAAATATAAGACATGTATATTATTTATGTATAAGCTTTAATCCCTTAATTATGATTAAGAGACATGCATTCTCACATTATTTGTGACTTTATAGTGAAAATATTCGATTTGGTGTAAACAATATCATATAGAGATAAGTTTATTGCGGCAGATGCATCATATGACTACATTTATTATCTTTTGATCTGTATATATACATTACAAGGGCGTATTTACCTTGTCCCAAGCGTTGTCATGAGATACTGCTTCATCAATTTTTTATAATTATATATATATAGACTTTGCATTCTCTTTAAAAAATATTTACGAAGTGTATATTTTACTATAATACACATATTAATTGGTGCATATGGTCTTAATAGATTTGGGTAATGAATACTTAAATGTTAAGTGTAAAGCAAGAAAAAAATGTATTTTTCTTGATATGATAAAGTGAAAATTTATTTTTAATATAATGAACACGTAAAAGTGAACGGAGGGAGTAGATACAAACAAGGCTTGAACCACTAACCTCTTACTATACAAGGAGCAACAAAAATAATTCAGATAGAATAAGTTCCCAAGGCAAATTGACATATATTTAACATCAATAAGCATAATGTTTATTCTTTATATTAATATTTTGTCTTTTATCAAATGTTTTAGTCAAAAGAAATTGTCTATTTGAAATCATTTTGGAATGGTATCAATGAAACACCTTTAAAACCCTAAGTTTAAATAGGTTCAAATTTCAGCGGAGATAAAAAATATTAGATGATTTTTTCATCTGTTCTTGCCCTTGTGGACAAAGTTATTTGGTACTTGTCGCTGGTGGGAGAGGTGACAGATATCTTGTGAAATTAGTCGAGGTGCGCAAAAGCTGGCCCGGACACCACGATCATTAAAAAAAACCTAAATTTAAAAACTACTCAAATATTAATATTGTTACAACAATTCGATAAGCTATTCTTTACATTTATACACAATTAAATTTCTATATAACGATATTATTTGTTCAGATTTTCTCTGGCTGCTACAGCAAGATGTATATATATACTCTTATGCGCCTTCCTTCTTCGAACCTTTTCGTTTGTCACAACGAAAAGATGATCATTATAGTAAAATATTGTTATATAGAGGATGATTGTTATAGAGAAAGCTAACGGTAATTGCATAAAATTTTAAAATCTTTAATAGTGAACTTTTTCAACAAGTGGTCTTCCCTAAATTTTTTTTTTCCTTAAATAAGCTAGTTTATAGGGGTCTTTAATTCATTCCCACTCAATAAATAAATTGAGTGAAAAAGGAAGCACTAGTTGATAGTGAAGTTTAAAATATGAGTCACATTTGCATTATTATTGCAAACTCAAATTATTCTACACGACATTCACATTTTTCTTGTGCTTTTCTTCCATTTTTTTTCTCCAAGTGACAGTATCAGATTCTTTTTTTTTAAATAGTCGTAGTGTTTAGGTCAGTTTACACGCACTTTAACTAATTTCATGGAAGATTTGTCAGCTCTTATCAATATCAGGTACTAGGTAACTCTACTTACCAAAACTAGTATTAGATATAATACATAAACGTGCCATTTAACTTGACCTTAGTTGGCATCTATATTCTCCAATTTTGGGTGTGCACAAGTAGACATTTAAACTTGTATAAAGTTGAACAAGTAGACACACACGTCCTACGAAGCGTCTCACGTTACAACGTGAAATGTCACGTAGGACAGAATTAATAATTGTTTCAAATTACTTGTCAATTTATAAAATCAAGACGGAATTAATTACGTTTTTCTCATTTTACTTTTACAATTAATTATTTTTAAAAGTGTAAACAAATTTGAAAATTAGTTCCAAAAAAGATTCTTAAGGAGTAAATTAATAAAATTACGTTTCTTATTTATGATTTTTTAAAGGACATATAAAAGAGAAAGTGAACAACTAATATGGAACGGAGGGAGTACGTTAAAACAAAATATAAAACCATATACAATAATCACTATTAAATGCAAATACAAAATTCATGCAATATGTAACAGAAAAGACTCATCAGATATCTAACGTGAGTCCTTTAAATTCAACGATATTTAATAAGTAATATATTAATTGTGACATTCAAAGGCTGTCTTCCTATTTTTCGCGAATTCAAAATTTGAAGTTTATATATTTCTATAATAATTTCAAGTTTATATTATAATAGTAATTGAGTTTATAGTAAAATATTTTGTATATATTTAGTTGATGACAAAAGCTACTGAATTCACGTGAATCGTAACCGACTCTCTATATAGATCCACCTTGCCAAAGATTGTTCTGGAATGATAAATAACACTTTTTCTTAATCAGATGTCTTGGGTTTGAATCTTGATAATGGAATCGCCTTTTTCAAAAAACAATTTACCTTTAAAGTGAAACTTTTCAACTCGAAATCGAATTAATCGGGCTTTAAAAAGGGCTGGACAACAATGGAAAATCAAAAAAGGAAGAAGACTAATACTGAATAATAGAGTGAGACTTTCTGGTACAAATTCAAATTAATCGGACTTCAACATCAATACAGGACATCAAATGAGAAATTAAACTCAAAAAATGAACAAATTAAAACTAGATAACAAAATGAGACTTCTCAATCAAAATTTCTCAATCAAAATCTAAATTATTCGAACTCCAAAATAAATACCCGACAAATAATGGTGAAAACTAGAAAAAAAAAGAGATTAAAATTGGATGATGTCATTAGCTAAACTATGACTTCTTGATATAATGTTGACAGCTAAATTATAGTATCAAAAACATATTATAGCATCTTTTACAAAGTCACAAGTAAATAACTTTATTGAAAAATAGTTACCTTTCACATGACTTTGGGGGGGGGGGGGGGGGGGGGGGGGGGTTGGTAATTTTTTTAGTCGTACCATGAAGTTGTGTAGAATAAACTTTTGTGAATCAATTTTTAAAAAAAAAATCACATATAACAAAAGTTTAGTATATCGACCTGTTCTATTTTTAAGAAGAAGGGCAACATATACCACCTTTACTCTCGCTATTAATAGTATGGAAAAGACAAAACTATTTATGACGTATTGAAATTTGAAGAAAGATAAGGAAAAAGTGAAAATGAGTTAGATTATTAGGGGAAGGTTTGGGTTTAAGAAAAGGGATTTTTACACATCTATACAGTTTAATAAAAATAATTATATCTACATAACTCATATTTTCGCATTACGCTTGTATAGTTCATTTTTATATGATATATAATATTAATTTTTTGTTGTATGCAATACATAAACTTGTATAATATTATATTGAAGATGTTTATACACTTTTTTATATTAAGTGGTCGTTTGGCCATGAAAACCAAACACCAAGTTGGAGTTGGAGTTGGAGTTGAAGTTGGAGTTGGAGTTGTGTTTGACCATGAATATAAATTGGAGTTTTTTTGACTTTTTGTGAGAGGAGTGAAAAGTGAAAAAAGTGAAAAAAGTGAAAACACATTTTTCTTGTTTTTCAAATTTTCATGGCCAAACATCATTTCTGAAATTCAACTCCAAAAAAAGTAAAAATTTCCATAGCCAAACGCCCTCATACACAATGCATAGTAGGTCATGTCGGGTAAAAATAGGTTTAGTAGGAACATCAAAATCACCATTATATGAGCCACTTCTCTTTGCCAAAAATTGGACCATTTTGTGTTTAAAAAAAAAAATGAGCCAAAGGTGTAATAATTTTGTCACAATGTTCATACAATGTAATTTTTTCGTAAAAAGAGTGCGTTTAATTTTTAAATTAAGTAATATATAATGACAAATCATAATAGGCCACATGATTAATTTAAATTGCAAAAGGGCTACTGTGTTTGGTCTGTTAGTTTGAGGGGTAACAAAAGATGAAAAAGAAGTGTTCATGAGTCATTTTTCATATGTTCGATTTATTTTTTATCCATTTTCGTTAATAGTATTGACTCTAAAAATTAAAATTTTACTTCTCTACTCCCTTCGTCCCATTTTAATTATCATTTGAGCTCTTTTCATGCCTAATAAGAAATATAATAAATACAAGGTATCTTTTTTCTAAGTTATGTTTATTTATTAGCGATATTTTTTAGAATTGAATAATATTAAAAAGAACTATGTCTTTAATGTTAAAGATATAGTTAAAAATAATTGACAACTTTAATTTTGAATTTCTACAACGATAATTATACGGGAATAAATTTTTTGAGCCAAAGCTATAGTTAAAATGAGATAGAGGGATATTAAAATAAATATTTTTAGTATGCTTTTCTACTCCAATTAAAGATCCATGTTTAAATATTTCAAAATATTGAATTCACCTTTCGTGGTTATTAAAACTCATAAATTATTAATTCGAATTGTGCTGAAATGGTTGAAATTTCTCCACCCTTTATTAGAGGTTTTATATTTGAGTCTGAGAATAAAAAAAAACTTGTTAGGAATGCCTTGCAATATGCAAAGTCGAATTAGTCGAGTTTCAATGCACATACCTATTATCGAATAAACAAGAAAAAATATCTCATAAACCAGTTATTGTTATTTATGAAAAGGTTAACAAAACGTTATATATAAGCATATCCGATAAAGTATAAAGAAATAACTCATTTACTGCTTTGATCTTTTTATAACTGCATGATACCCCTGTATTAACGATAGAGTCGAGAATAACTCCAAAATAGAATTGACCAATTAACTAGATAAAACCCCCGTAATTAATTTCTTCTTTCTTCAAGATTCATACTTGAGATTTTTATAATAAAAATAAAATAAAAAAAGGGTTATATTTGTCCTTCATCATGCTTTTTGATTATTTTTGTCTTTATCATTCAATTTTTGACACGTATTTATTTTTGGACTATGAAGTCCTATATTTTCATTATCCTACATGACACCTACATAGATATATTTTAATCACAATTAAAAATTTAATCTCTATTTAAATTTCTTTCCAACCTAATTGTTAGAACCCGATCCAATTTTATACCCAGCGAAAGACCCATCTAACCCAACTCCTAATACATCTTTCATCATCGTTTTTCTAGGAGAAAATCACGAGACTTTAACAGAGAAAGTGAGAAAGAGAGTGTTAGGGCTACTCATACATGTCTTAATTGACAGAGGGAGTTCTTTTGACTTGCATTTCAGCACTACTTTAACACCATTTCATCACAATTAAATCACTATTTTAGAACTATTTCAAAATAAAATTGCAGCAGCAAATTAAGTATAATTTCAGCACCATATTAACACAATTTTAGCACCCTATCAACACCATTTAAGCAATATGTGAATTCGAATTATTCAAACTTTATACGAGTATCAAACACCAAATGAGAAACAAAAAAAACTTGTAAATCAATTGTTGTTGTTTTTATGAAAAGGTCAACAAGACATTATATAAAAGCATATTCGATAAAGTATAAAAAGAATAACTCACTTAGTGTTTTGATCTTTCTTATACCTAATGGATGCCCCTATATTAATGATAGAGTCAAGAATGACTTCAAAATATAATTGATCGATGGGTTGGATCGAACTCCCGTAACTAAATTCTCCTTGCTTCGAGATTTATACTTGAGATTTTTTTAAAATTCAATTTGAATTTCACAGTTAATGAAATTTGTAAATCATATTATTTTCATTTATGAAAAGATCATCCGAATAAATTATAAGCATATCCATTACAGTATAAATGAATAACTCAGTTATTGCTTTGATAGAGTCAAGTATGATTTCAAACTGAATTGAATGATGAACTGGATTGAAACCCCTGTAATTAGTTTTTCCTTTATCCGAAATTCATACTTGAGATTTTTCTTTAATTCAATTAAGCTTATTGGTTAATGAAATTTGTAATCAGTAATAAAATACAAGCGTATCCACTATAATGTAAATGAATAACTCAGTTATTGTTTTGACTGAATCAATATTTCTGTAATTATTTTTTTTGTTCTCCAAATTTTTTTCTTTAATTCAATTCAACTCTGTGGTTAATAAAATTTGTAAATCAAATTATTGTTACTTATGAAAAGGTTATCCGAATAAAATACAAGCACATCCAATAAGTATAAAAGATAACTCAGTTATTACTTTGATCTCTCTTAACTCAAATCTTATACCCTTATATATTAATGGTAGAGTCGAGGGAGACTCCAATTTACTAAAACATAATCGCTTGATAAAGTTGAATTGTAATTCCAGCAGGTAATTTCTCCTTTCTTATAGAACCATACTTGAAATTTTGATAATTTGAAAATATATGATCAATTAATCTACTCAAATTCTAAATATAGTATATATTTTTTTTTCTACTAATCTGATTTATCTATTACTCGGATACATTCTCTTCACTATTTTTATAATGATTAAAAATATATTAAGATTATTATTTTATTCATAGATTTTATACGTCGATTATCATTATTTTATTTATCTATCTTAGCAATTATTTTTTTCGCGAATTTTCATATCTCCATTATCACTTTCTTAGTTTATTTATATTAAAATACACCTTAATGTTGATTTGACGTACACACACATGTTATTGATTGAAAATAAATATTTAACCAACTTAGTATCGAGGTGTGTTTTAATACAAAAAAAATAATAGTTTAAATAAGTAAAGAGTATAATGCATAATTAAGATATAAAACTCGTTGTTTTGTCTTTTGACTATCATATTACGTACGTTATTATGTTGTTGCCCCGTTTACTATCTACTACTTCTTGTACTTATGTTACTTCGATTCTGGATTGTTTTGGACTTTTTCTCTTGAGCTAAAGGTTTGTCACAAACAACCTCTCTACCTGAGATAGAGATAAGATCTGTGTACACTCTGTTATTGAGATTTCTCTATTCATCAACTTCATGGTTAATGAAATTTGTTCATCAAATTATTTCTATTTATGAAAAAGTCATCCGAATAAAAATACAAGCATATCCACTATTGTATAAATGAATATCTCAATTACTGCTTTGATAGAGTCAAGAATGACTACATAATAGAATTGACCAATGAACTGGATTAAAACCCATGTACTCAATTTCTCTATTCTTCGAGATTTTTTCTTTAATTCAGTTCAACTATGTGGTTAATGAAATTTGTAAATCAGATATTTCTATCTATGAAAAGATTATTCAAATTTAATACAAGCACTTCCAATAAAGTATAACAAATAATTCAGTTATTGCTTTGATCTTTCTTAACTCAAATTTTATGTCCCTATATATTAATTGTAGGGTCGAGGGAGACTCAAATTCACTAAAACAGAATTACCTGATAAAGTTTAATCAAAATTTCAGCAAGTAATTTCTCCTTTCTTATAAAATCATACTTGAATTTTTGATAATTTGAAAGTATATGATCAATTAGTCTACTCAAATTCTAGATATACA
This sequence comes from Jaltomata sinuosa, assembly GCA_003996215.1. NCBI lineage: Eukaryota > Viridiplantae > Streptophyta > Magnoliopsida > Solanales > Solanaceae > Jaltomata > Jaltomata sinuosa. Next base: position 608,798 of record QJPP01000067.1, read on the forward strand.
TATTTTTTTCTATCAATCGGGTTTATTTATTACCTTGATATTTTCTCTTTACTACTTTTATAATGGTAAAAAATAAATCAAAATTATTATTTTACTCTTGAGTTTCATATCTCAACTATCACTTACTTAGTTCTTTTATATTAAAACACTTCAATGCTGATTTGACGTCCGCACACCTGTTATCGATTGAAAATAAATATTTAACCAACTCAGTATTGAAGTGTGTTTTAATATAGAGAAAGTGATAGTTTAAATAGGTAAAGTGGATAATGAATAATCAAGTTAAATAATAGAGTCGAGAATGACTCCAAAATAGAATTGACCAATTGGCGGGACAAAACCCCCGTAATTAATTTCTTCTTTTTTCGAGATTAATACTTGAGATTTTTATAATAAAAAAATAAAAAGGGTTATATTTTTCCTTCGTCATATTTTTCTTTTTTTTTGTCTTTGCCATCCAACTTTAGGCACATATTTATTCTTGGACTGTTAAGTCCTATATCCCACTTTCATTATTCTTCGTGGCGTCTACATGACGCTTACATGACGCCTACATGAATATATTTTAATCACAATTAAAAATTTAATCTATATTTAAACTTCTACCTAATTCAATTGTTAAAATCCAACTCAATTTTATATCCATCTGAAGACCCATCTACCCAAACTTCTAATACATCTTTCATCGTTACTTTACTAGGAGAAAATCACGAGATTTTAACAGAGAGAGAGAGAGAAAGAGAGTTAGGGCTGGTCATCCATGTCTTAATTGACAAAGAGAGTTTGTTTGGCTTGTAATTCAACACTATTTTGACACTATTTTAGCATAATTAAATCACCATTTCAGCACGATTTCAATACAAAATTGCAGAAGTAATTTAGGTACAATTTTAGCACCATATCAACACAATTTCAGCATCTTATCAGTACCACTTAAGCAATATGTGAATTTGAATTAGTGGATCTTCATGCGAGTATCGAACACCAAACAAAAAATAAAAAAAAACTTGTAAATCAGTTGTTGTTATTTATGAAAAGGTCAATAAAATATTTTATATAAGCATATCCGATAAGGTATAAAAAATATCTCATTTACTGCTTTGATCTTTTTTATAACTATCTGATACCCCTGTATTAATGATAGAGTCGAGAATGGCTTCAAAACAGAATTGACCGATGAATTGGATCGAACTTCCGTAACTAAATTCTCCCTTTGAGATTTTTTTTTAAAATTCAATTTCAATTTTGCAGTTAATACAACAATAATATACCAAGTGAAATATCACACTTTTCCCGTTAATGAAAATTGTAAATCATATTATTTCTATTTATGAAAAGATCATTCGAATAAAATATAAGCATATTCACTACAATTTAAATGAATAACTCGGTTACTGCTTTGATAAATTCAAGAATGACTTCACAACTGAATTAACCGATGAACTGGATCAAACCCCCTATAATTAATTTCTTTTTTCTCCGAGATTCATACTTGAGATTTTTCTTTAATTCAATTCAGCTTCGTGGTTAATGAAATTTTTAAATCATATTATTTCTATTTATGAAATGATTATCCAAATAAAATACAAACATATCCACTACAATGTAAATGAATAACTCAATTATTACTTTGACGAGTTAATAATGACTTTAAAACAGAATTGACCGATAGACTTAATCAAAATCCATGTAATTAATTTTTCTGTTCGCCAAATTTTTTTCTTTAATTCGATTCAACTCCGTAGTTAATGATTTTTTTAATTTGATTCAACTCCATAATTAATGAAGTTTGTAAATCAAATTATTTCTATTTATGAAAAGGTTATCCGAATAAAATACAAGTATAACCAATAAAGTATAGTGGATAACTCAGTTATTACTTTAATCTCTCTTAACTCGAATCCCATACCCCTATATATTAATGGTAGAGTCGAGGGAGACTTCAATTCACTAAAGCAGAATCGCTTGATAAAATTGGATCGAAATTTCAACAGGTAAGTTCTCCTTTCTTATAGAACCATATATATTTGAAATTTTGATAATTTAAAAATATATGATCAATTAGTTTACTCAAATTCTAGATATACATATTTTTTTTTACTAATTTAATTTATTTATTACTCTCATTTTTTTTACTATCTTATAATGGTAAAAAATACATCAAAACTATTAATTTTTTTAAAAAGTATTTTATACGTCAATCATCATTGTTTTATTTACTTATCTTAGTATTATCTTTTCGCGAGTTTCATAATTTAACTATCACTTTCTTAGTTCTCTTAGAATAAAATACTTCAGTGCTGATTTGACATACACACACCTGTTATCGATTGAAAATAAATATTTTACCAACTCACTATTGATGTGTGTTTTAATACAGAAAAAATGATAGTTTAAATAAGTAAAGAGAATATGAATAATTAAGATATAAAACTCGTTGTCTGGTCGTTTGACTATCATATTGCATATGTTGTTATCGTTGTTGCGTTGTTTACTATCTGTTATTTCTTGTACTTCTGTTACTTCAATTTTGGACACTATTTTGAATTTTTTCTTTTGAGCCTAAGGGTCTGTTGGAAACAACCTCTCTACTAGAGGTAGAGGTAAGGTCTGCGTGCACTCTATCTTTGAAATCTCTATGTTCATCAACTTTGTGCTTAATAAAATTTGTTCATCAAATTATTTCTATTTATGAAAAGGTCATTCGAATAAAATACAAGCAAATCCATTATCGTATAAATGAATAGCTTAGTTACTGCTTTGATAGAGTTAAGAATGACTTCAAAACAGAATTGACCGATGAACTGAATCGAAATCCCTGTAATTAATTTCTCTGTTCTTCGAGATTTTTCTTTAATTCAATTCAACTCCGTAGTTAATAAAATTTGTAAATCAGATATTTCTATTTATAAAAAGAATATCCGAATTTAATACAAGCACATCCAATAAAATGTAACGGAAACTCATCAGTTATTGCTTTGATTTTTCTTAACTCCAATTCAATATCCTTATATATTAATGGTAAAGCCGAGGGAGACTCGAATTCACTAAAATAGAATCGCTTGATAAAATTGGATCGAAATTCTAGCAGGTAATTTCTCCTTTCTTATAAAACCATACTTGAAATTTTGATAATATGAAAATATATGATCAATTAGTCTACTCAAATTATAGATATAGTGTACATATTTTTTCTACTTATTTGATTTATCTATTACTTGATATTTTCTTTTCACTACTTTTATAATGGTAAAAAATATATCAAAACTACTATTTTATTCATAAGATCATTGTTTTATTCACCTATCTCAACATTCACCTTTTCACGAATTTCATATCTCAACCATCACTTATCTAATTTTTTTTATATTAAAACACCTCAATGCCAATTTGACGTACACACACATGCTATTGATTGAAAATAAATATTTAACCAACTCAGTATATCGAGATGTGTCTTAATACAACGAAAGTGATAATTTAAACAAGCAAAGATAATATTGAATAATTAAGATGTAAAACTCGTTGTCTTGTCCTCCCACTATCATATTAAGTACGTTATTATCGTTGTTGCCCTGTTTACTATCTGCTATTTCTTTGTACTTTTGCTATCTGAACTGTTTGAGACTTTCTCTCTTAAGGTAAGGGTCTGTCAAAAACAACCTCTCTATTTGAAGTAGAGGTAAAGTCTACGTACACTGTATCCTCCCCAGACACCATTTTATGAGATCCGTATACACGGTGTACGTACACCATATCCTCCCTAGATACCACTTTATGAGATCTGTATACACTTTATCCTTTTTAGATACCATTTTATGAAATTATACTGAGTATATTATAGTTATCATAAGATATAAAACTCGCAAAAGTAATTTTTTAGGTGTGTTTTTATCATTAAGCTCTAAAAAAGAATTGTTTTGAATACCAATGAATGTAAAATATGATAAATAAAGAAAAAAAATAAAAAAAGAAAAGGCCGCTACATTGCTCTCTCTCTGTTTTTCCTCTTTCTATCATTTCATTGTGTTGCTACAGTCTTTAGACCTCTCAATCGTCCTCGTTTATACTCTTCACACACTTCCTTACCCAAAAATTGTTCTGCTGAATCTCTCTTTATGATGGTAACTTTTTCTTTCTGTTCTGTAAGTTACAAATCCAAGATTTTCCCTTTTTTCACTCTTTCTGTACATAACATAAATTGGGTGTTTTTTTGTTTTTGTTTTTGTGTGTGGATTTACTTAGGGAGTGTACACTTAGTTTTGACACTTGGGGTTTTTGAATCCTTTAAAGATATGGTGTTTTCTTCAATTTTTATGTCTTTTGAGTGTGGGGTTTTTTAGATTTTTTTTTTTTTTGTTGTGTAGATTTACTTAGGGAGTGTACACTTACTTTTAACACTTGGGTTTTTTGAATCCTGTAGTGATATGATGTTTTCTTGAATTTTTATGTCTTTTTGAGTGTGGGTTTTTTAGATCTTGGTTAGTTATACTGTTTTATGGGTTATGCTGCTAGGTTTTGAATCTCAGATTTGTGAAAGATTTGTTTTTTTCTGCTTCTAATTGACTAGTTATGTTGGAGTGAAGTGAGTTGAAATAGAGCAAAATGGGTACATAAAGATTTGTTGTTTTTTTCTTTTTTTCTTTTTTTCTTTTTGCTTCTAATTGACTAGTTATGTTAAGAGTGAAGTGAGTTGAAATAGAGCAAAATGGGTACATAAAGATTTGTTCTTTTTCTTCTCTTTTTGCTTCTAATTGATTAGTTATGTTGGAGAGTGAAGTAGGTTCAAATAGAGCAAAATGGGTACATAAGTAAAGATTAGTATAGCTGACCCCAACTAGTTTGTTGTTGAAGTTTAGTTGATTGTTTGGTTGATATCAGTAATTGTTTGTGGTGGGGTAATTTGACTTTGTTTGACTTGTTTTTTGTCGCTATGTTTTCTTCACTGACGTTTTCCCTTTAACGTACCTACTTTGATTTGCTGTATTCAAGCTGAGTGTCCTCCGGAAACAATCTCTCTACCTCCACGAGGTAGGGGTAAGGTCTGCGTACACTCTACCCTCCCCAGACCCCCATTATGTGATTTCAGTATGTATGTTGTTGTTGTTGACTTGTTTTTTGTTTAACACTTTTGCAGGTGATATTTGTGGAGCTTTAGTTTTGTTTACCTCTGTTTACTTGGGGTGGGATTTTAGGGATTTTTGTATCTGAAGTTTCGTTTCGCTGTGGCTGTTAGACTTTGCCCCTAGTTCTGATTGTTGGAATGCCGGGAAAGGAAGATGCCTCAGCTGGTGGAGCTGATGGTTCTCAGGAACCATGCCAACTTGCAAATGGTCGGAGAATGTACTGGCGGTCAGCATCTTGGTCGGCTTCGAGGACTTCACTGCCTCCGCTTAACCCTGATATCGAAAGAGATTGCTTGGATCCAAATGGAAGTAATAGTTCTCATGGTCGGAGGCCTTTAACCCCTAGGTCGCAACAGAGTTTCAAGGCTAGGTCGTGTCTGCCACCGTTGCAGCCATTAGCAATTGCTCGTAGAAGTCTAGATGAGTGGCCGAGAGCAGGATCTGATGATATTGGAGAGTGGCCACTTCCTTCTACCCCTAGTGGGAGGGATTCGAATAGCAACAGTGAGAGGCTTAAGCTGGATTTGTCAAACATACATAAAAATCCAGAGACCAATGGTGGGCTTGTGAGAAGAGAAAAGATTGCTTTTTTCGATAAAGAGTGTTCAAAGGTGGCTGAACACGTTTATCTTGGCGGGGATGCAGTTGCAAAAGATAAGGATATACTAAAGCAAAATGGGATTACTCATGTTCTTAACTGTGTGGGGTTTGTGTGCCCCGAGTATTTCAAGTCTGATTTCATATACCGGACTTTGTGGTTGCAAGATAGCCCGTCAGAAGATATTACTAGCATTCTCTATGATGTTTTTGACTACTTTGAAGATGTCAGGGAGCAAAATGGAAGGGTTTTTGTTCATTGCTGCCAAGGGGTCTCTCGGTCAACGTCGTTGGTTATTGCTTATCTTATGTGGAGAGAAGGACAAAGTTTTGACGATGCCTTTGAATATGTAAAGGCAGCAAGGGGTATTGCGGATCCAAATATGGGTTTTGCTTGTCAGTTATTACAATGCCAAAAAAGGGTTCATGCTTTCCCTTTGAGCCCAAGTTCATTATTAAGGATGTACAGAGTCGCACCTCATTCACCGTACGATCCCTTGCATCTCGTCCCAAAAATGTTAAATGATCCTTCTCCGTCAGCATTAGATTCCAGAGGTGCATTTATTATACATATACCCTCTGCAATATATGTTTGGATTGGTAAGAAATGTGAAGCAATCATGGAAAGAGATGCCAGAGGGGCTGTTTGCCAGATTGTTCGTTATGAGAAAGTGCAGGGCCCTATCATAACAGTTATGGAAGGTGAGGAACCGTTGTACTTCTGGGACGCTTTCTCCAATTTCCTGCCATTGATGGACAAATTAAAGAATGGAGGGGATGTTGTTGAGTCATCAAGTAAAGTTTGTCCAGGGGAAAGAAAGGTGGATATTTACAATGTTGACTTTGAGATTTTCCAAAAAGCTACTTCGGGCGGCTTTGTGCCTCCTTTTGCGTCATGTGAGACTGAACATGAAACCCACCTTCCAGTTAGAGAAAGTTCTTGGAGCATGCTAAGGCGAAAGTTTGTTTCGGAGAATATGAGGGATTTTGTCTTTTCAACAAAGTCAGGTATCTCTAGAGTCTATCCTGATTCTATGTTTATAACAATAGACAAATGTGCAACTAAACAACTGCATTCTTCTTCTATTTTGTCTTCATCGTCTTCGTGTTCATCATTGCCAAGTACAATATCCTTATCTTCATCATCATCTTCATCTTCTTCATCATCAGCCTCGTCACCTCCTTATCTCTCTCCAGACTCCATCTCGTCTGATTCAAGCATCAATTCAAAATGTCTTTCTGATTCTCCAGTTGTGTCACCTTCAGTTATCTCTTGTGCAGATTTAACTTCTTCAACTCCATCTAACACCAGTGTGTCTGTTCTCCCTTCCAAGATTTCTCCACAGTCCATATCTAAAACTTCAAAGTATATCGATGTCAACTTCACTTCCCAGACTTCTTCACAATCAGCTCCTGCGCTATCCAAAAAGTTTCCCCTCTCTATTGCGGAGCGGAGAGGTAGCTTGTCGAAGTGTCTCAAGCTGCCAATGCTGACTGATGATTTTGAGAGGAAAGCTGGTCATTTGACGAGTGTTGCCAATGAACAAGGTGACATTGGCATATCAGAAGTGACAAATGAGTCTTTTAATGAAGCAGCGACTGCAGGCGAGATTTTACAGTCCCCGCAAGAGGTAATTGGGAGTAAAATTGATGAATTGCATAGGTCTTTAGATATTCTAAGCATTGGTAATTCATCTGATAAAGAAGCTGCTGTTTTTAGTGGCTTTCATGAGTCATGGGAGAAAAAACCATGTAATGAAAGGAGCATGGCTGTGTTAAATGGTGTTGTGGATACTGATGGAGCATCTTGTAACCTAGTGAAACCTGTTGTATATCGTTGGCCCAGCTTGGAGAAACTTGCTACTTGTAGCATTGATGATTTGGATTCTAAAGGTGCATATATTTTCATTATTCCAACTTCATGTTTTGGAAAAGATGCCGGTAGAGCTGTGTATGTTTGGGTAGGAAGGTCTTTTAGTTGTGAGACTAGCAAGATTCGGCAAGTAAGCTGCAAAGGGCTTGGCGATCCAGGGGAGATTGACTGGAAACAGGCTGCTACAGTTGTTCTTCATCAAATGGTTCTGCCAATTGACACTAACATTAAGGTATATCACTATTTCATAGTCTTGTACTATTGTTGCTTTTTTGATCTAAGTTCTAGAGCTGCTACCCCTATATTGTTTTCATCTATGATTTTTTATAGCTGCTCATAGTTTTTGATATGTGGGTTCTTCTATGTTTCAGCTGTAACATAAAAAAAATGAAATTTATTAGCATTTAGTATGTGGTTAGAATCAGGAAAATGCTCTTCATACTTCCACCTTTGAGCTGCTCTTATTTTTTTAAGTTAATTTCGCACAAGATATATTTTCTCGTGTGATGCCTGTTCAGGGTTTTGGAATAATTTGCCGTCGTTATTCTGGCTCCAACACCACCGTTACAAAAAAACTACTTTGCATTTGACTTGGCACTGAATTCAGTCTGTAGCTTGACGTGCTTTTGATTGATGGGTTAAACGATAGCATGCAGTACTTCATGTAGTGGATCTTCCTTACAGTTTCTCTAGGTTAAAGTGAATTCACTATTCAAATAGAGCGTTTTTCTATGTTGCTAGAATTCAGAGTTGAAACTGTATGTTATGTGTGTGGAAAATCAGAAGATGCTAATATAACATGTCTTCAGCATTCACTCTTCTATACTCCCTCCGTCCCATATTAGTTGTCCTAAATTACTTGTCAATTCACAAAATCAAGATAGAATTAGTTGGCCTAAAAAGTTTCATAAGGGTTAAATTAGTAAAACCACCCTTCGTATTTATGATTTCTTAAGGGGTGTGTAAAGGGGAAAGTGAACAACTAATATGTGACGAAGGGAGTATAATTAATTAAGATTACTCTCAGTTAATAGCTTTGCCGAATTGTTGGTGGCATAAGCACTCACAAACTTACAGGATGATGTGTATTTTGCTAAGATTTTTCCAAGCGGTGCTCTACCCCTTCCTTTCTTTTCTGTTTTCTTTCATTTGGTTTGGGGTGGGTGGGGGGTGGGGGGGTGGGGGTTAATGTCTAGATTTGTGTTGTACTGTTGTATGATGTGTTTTATCTCAATGCTCATTCTCTCTAACATGCGATTTATAGGTTGTGAAAGAAAATGAAGAACCTGCTGAGTTCCTAGCATTGTTGAGTTCCTGGTAAAGCTAACATGATCGAGGATGCATCAGGAATCCCAGTAGATTACCTCCTCTTTCGTACATTTTCAGCTTCCAAAATTTTCCTGGCTTTTGAGTGAAGTCCACCTGACTATAATGTGGAGGTATGTAGCCAAAATACTACTATAAAAATATAGTACCTGCAACATCTAGCTTGGCCCGAGATGTTTGGGAAGAAATTCTTCATGGTTGTCATCTGAAAAGAAAATTCTGCACCCAAGGGTGAAGGGTGTGGCCTAGTGGTTAATGTAGTAGGTTGAGAACCATGATGTCTCAGTTTCAAACTCCACCGGAGGCAAAAACACTATAGGTGATTTCTTCCTGTCCGTCCAAGCCTTGGTGGACAGAGTTTTCGGGTACCTGCACCTGTGCTGGTAGGAGGTAGTAGGTACCCGTTGGAATTTGCCAAGGTGCGAGCAAGCTGGCTGGATACCACGATTATAAAAATAAAAAAAGAGAGAAATTTTTTCTATATTTGGATTGTGATGTTATCTTTAGACCATTCCGTGTGGGAGTTTGCTTTCATTTCTTGGGCGTGAGGAGTTAAAGAACAGTAAGTTTTAACATGTAAAGCATAGTCTTTACGAATTTCTTTATATGATATCAGAGTGAGACTCAATTCCTATTTCTTGATTTACCCTATATTGAGCCCCCATGTTATTTTCTATGCTTCGGATGTCTAGTCTTGGGCGTGGGTGTGAGGAGAGGGGGGAGGGTGTTAATTTTCCCGGAGCTGTTCCTTTATATGGTCGAGCACTCCTCATCTCGTGAGTGAGCTTTGTGGTTGAGTCAGACTAAAAGGTCGTCTGTTTCCTTTAGCGTCACCTTAACTGACCGGTTATTGTGTTTCTTCTGCAGGGAGACACTTTTAGAAGTTGTCAGTGGTGGTTCACCTGAATGTACAGCGCTGCAACACCCGATGACCGTTAGAGGCAATTTGCTGACTTGACCTATCATTGTACATTTGCCATGAGTTAGAAATTAGAAATTTCAAAGCCAGTTTAGGCAGCAACATAGATCTTAATTCATAGTTACTTCTTTCCTTTTCCTTCTGTACATTGCTTCTATGCCAATGATTCTCAAAACTGCTGTTGGTTCCAAGCCGTTTTTAACGATAAGATGGCATTTTAGTATTTTACAATTATGTTTACTTATTCCAAACTTTTCAACATGGCGTCTTCTTCATTACTGTATTTCCTTTTCTAACCGATTTTGATGTGCTTCAAGGCATAATCAACAAAAGGGGTTTTTACTCTTTGGGTATACTTGTGCTGCTGCTTATCCATACCAAATAATGGTGGGATAATGTGAACAGTATACTTGAGCCGAGGGTTCACTGGAAACAACCTTTCTACTTTCACAAGGTGGGATAAGGCTGCGTATACACCGTCCTTTGCAAACCCCACTTGTGGGGATTACAATGGATATGTTGTTGCTGTTAACCTACTGTTCTATATTGTTGCAATAACAAGTAGGCAGCAGTAATCAATAATGAATACTACACTGAACCATTCAACATTTGATTATGGGGTTAGGACAGTATCTGTTTCAACTTCAAGTAGAACTGGATAATTTTGGTCTAGTGGGAAGAGCACAACGTTCGATGTGTGGGTTGATTGCACGTTATGGTTCCAACCTTGTTTGGGGAAAAAGAATAATATTTGGAGTAGGAGTGGAGGGGTGGACCTATTATTTGCCAAGATCGTAGGGTATTCGGAGGAGAGTGGAGGGACGGACTTATTATCCACCGAGATCGAACACCACCGGCACTTCTAGGGTATTTCTGGGTTATAAAAAGAGAACGATGATGACATAAGTTGAGCTTAACCCTTGGCTATTTTAGGGTAGAGTGTATGTAGACTTTACTTTCGAAAGACCCTCGACTTGAGTAACACACATCAAAACAGTTTAACAACAACAAACCTAATGTAATCCCACACATGAAAGCAATTTTAAAAGAAATATACAGAAGTAAAGAGGACATAGCAAATAATAGAGAAAACATCACATACCATTCAGAAAACAATGAACAATAACAAATAGCCAAATGATGCAATAACTGAAGCACAAGCAATAATGGGGAGAAGCAGAAATTGTAGGACAAGAAATTACGAGAATAATGCTGCTACTACTGTTATACTAACATTGTTACTAAGCTGTTATACCAATTCTCTTAGTCCCACATCGTTAAACGAAGAAGATATAATAGTATCATGGAGATACTATAAAAAAGGGTCAAGTACAACTAAGAAACATACTTACCTGGACGGGGTCAATGGGCGATCAATAAGACCCATGGCCTAGGTTGGTGACTTCCATTGCACTTTGGAGGGGTGCCTGCCTAAGGTCGGCCCAAGTGGTCGAGTCTACGTCATAATTTGTGACAGCGGGGGCCTGCGTTCGCGCGGCCCCTACCCAATTCAAAGTTCAATTGTTTTTGGTTGTTCCATTTTAGACTTATGAATTATTGAACAATCTTAAAAGTTTTTTGCCTGTTGCAAATCACCTTGTTGATTCATTGAGTAGAAACTTGAATAGGTAGTTTTTGTTTTTAGTTTTCGACTGTATCCTTGAGTTCTAAGGAGACGGGAAACCAAGTCTGGTGGATGGACATGGCCATTAGACTAGAGCGTGATTAACCGCTCCCATGGCCTTTGGGTCATGGAGCTGTAGAGGGTTGTTCTCAACCTGCTTCACCGGGCTAGAGATGGTCTCATGGCTGTCTAACAGACTCCGTTACCTCTCTTTTTGCTGGTACTGTGTGTTATATATTTTTCCACTTAATAAAAACTAACATCTTTATGAAACTAATATTTCATATTTCACATTGTGTGAATGTCGTCCTTCCGGTTCCTGATGAATTGAGTCCGCCATCTATTTCATAGTAATCACGAAAGCAAGCTCTATGTGTCACAAGCAGGGACAACGCCTGACAATGGGAACTCTATTGATCAAATTTAACATATATGGCAGTTGCTAAGCAAACAAAAGGATATATATAGTTCATCCACTGTTAATAAAAACTTTGATGATCAAAAAGGAAATTGCACCAGACTTGAAGCGTCACGATTAGATGATTTTACTTGATAGACTGAGGTAGCGTCCGTTGTCACAGTCAGTGTACATTCAGAACTAGAGGCCTTTTGCTGCGCGTTCAACCAACACATGCATCCAACTCCGACCACGTATACATATGCTGATCAAATCTAAAAACTATGCATATATAATAAGACTGGTATGGATTTGGCCTTGCTCAAAACAACAATGTAACAAAGGTTTTTGATCATTTCTGATAATGGTGATTGTTATGGTGTTGACCGATATATATGGGCTGACGTTGCTTGGAGTGTCATAAGTAGATGTCGGATGGTTGATACGAGCAGTTGTGTAGCTACCCTTGTCTTAACGGGAGTCAATTGACACCTCTTCGCTGGAAAATTACACTGTTTAGATAGGTCAACTTTTTTTTATTAGAGCTACATATAATCAAATCTAGTGGATGCCTTAGTGTTAGGAATCAAGTAATCTTCATTTATCCAATAAAGGACTATATCGTCCCACATCGTTAAGAGAAGAAGACAGAAGAGTAATGAGTAGATACTATAAAAAAAGACCAAGAACTACAGAGAAACATACTTACCTGGACGGGGTCAATGGGTGATCAACAAAACCCATGGCCTAGGTTGGTGACCTCCATTGCACTTTGAAGGGGTGCCTGCCTAAGGTCGGCCCAAGTGGTCGAGCCTACGTCATAATTTGTGATAGAGGGGGCCTGCGTTCGCGCGGCCCCTACCCAATACTAAGTCTAATCGTTTTTGAGTGTCAAAATTACAAGCTAGCCAGACAGGGAGTTGTTTATGTAATGTTGCAATAGATGGGCTCGACCTCGACCTAACTTGAACATGATCTGTTCTATAGGCTCGTACCGCTGTATCCTTGAGTTCTAAGGAGACAGGAAACCAAGTCTGGTGGATGAACCATGGCCATGAGACTAGAGCGTGATTAATAGCCACCATTGCCCACTGGGTGATGGAGCAGTAGATGATCGTTCTCAGCCTGGTTTGCCCGGGCTTGAGATGGTCTCATGGCTGTCTGACAGACTCCCAATTCTTTTTGATATGTAATTATGTAAAGAGGATGTTGAAATTGAAGTTGCAGCATTTGGCACTTATGATACTGCTTCGTTTTGTTTTCGAGGAGCATTTTACACCTTGGCTGGAATGAATTCGCAATTTCCATTTATGTTATCTGAATATAGGATGGAAAATCTTCTACTTTTTCGGATTATTTGGCAATGCATGAAGTATGAAGCTCATGAACCAAACGTTTTTCTTGAAACGAAGATGAGCTCTTGGTACATTTGTTAGTCAGAATCTGGTTTACGCCAACTTGGAAATGACTAAGGAATCATTCAACATCTTGGAAGTTGTGCCTTTTTTTCTAGGGGACACTCAATAGAGAGATACTATAAAAAGGGCCAAGGACAACAAAGAAACAAACTTACCTGGACGGGGTCAATGGGTGATCTAGAAGGCCCATGGCCTTTTTCAAGTGTCTCTGGGCTAGGTTCACAAAAGACCAACACGAAACATCAGATTATAGTTATGCTTCTGCTTTAAAAGATATAGCAAAGGACGATATCAAAAGCTTAATTTTTTTTTATTATGACGGAACAGGCTTTTTTGTTTACTATTCAAACACTAGTTCCTTCTCATATGTTATTTCTCTAGCGTTGGTACACTCAATCAAGCTAAAAACAGGATTGAGTCTACTACTACTCGTTATTTCGTTACTAGTTCCTTCTTTTGAAACAGAAAGATTCATAATGAAGATGCAAGTTTGGATGACCTTTCTGATTGACAAGTCTGTGAAATGACTTAAGTTCAATAATATGAAGATCAAAGGATTAATAGTCCCACATCGTCAAGTGAAAAAGATAGAATAGTAGTAAGGAGATACTATATAAATGGACCAAGGACAACAGAGAAACATACTTACCTGGACGGGGTCAATGGCGATCAATAAGACACATGGCCTAGGTTGGTGACCTCCATTGCACTTTGGAGGGGTGCCCACCTAAGGTCGATCCAAGTGGTCGAGCCTACGTCATAATTTGTGGCAGCGGGGGTCTGCGTTCGCGCGGCCCCTACCCAATTCAAAGTACAACTGTTTATCATCTCTTTGATTCCTGGGCTTATGAATTGTTTAAGTACACATCCTCAATTGTTTATTTTCTTTCCAATTACAATACAAATTAATGTTTAAACAAGGAACTTTAGAATATCAAATGATTTCTCGAAAATTGCAGAATTTCTTCAGTAACTAATGTTAAAAAAAGGAAGGTTCATTCAAATAAACAATAACATAGTTGTTGCATTTTTTTTTGTAATAGTGTTATCCACTCACAAAAGACATGAGGAAAATAATTAAATACTCCTTTCTTTTTTCGCATCGCTTCCCTCATCGATAAATAAGACAGGCAGGATAGTCTTTATATTACAATGCAGCAACATGTATGGACACGACCTTACTTGAACAGGATCTGTTCTATAGGCTCGTACCACTGTATCCTTGAATTCTAAGGAGACAGGAAACCAAGTCTGGTGGATGAACCATGGCCATGAGACTAGAGCGTGATTAATAGCCACCATTGCCTGTTGGGTGATGAAGCAGTAGATGATCGTTCTCAGCCCTGGTATTCTGGGCTTGAGATGGTCTCGTGGCTGTCTGACAGACTCCCAAATCTTTTTGCTTGTACTATTACGTTATCTGAATGGCAATGCATGAGGTATGAAGCTAATGAAGAGAGCTCTGCTCTCAGAATCAGTGTTGACATACGTTTTTCTTTGAACTTTTTTTCTTTGCTACAACTGAATGGAAATCGTTGTTTTAGACGATGCTTATGTAGAACATCTATCTGGTTTAAGTAGTTACTTTACTAGAATTTTGTTTTCTTTCTATAGTGGGAGATAGTTTTGCACATAATTACAGATCGCGTGGCCAAACTATTAAAAGCTTGTGGGAAGAATCTGATTTACAACAACTTGGAAATGACTGGAATCATTCAATATCCTGGAAGTTGTACCTGATGTATTCCTTCAAGGAGGCTTGTCTGGAAGTTCAAAGTTGCCTTTTTTTTTTGTGACTATCGTTTATGTTATCTTCGAAATAAAATGTCAAAGGACTATCAATGGTTTAGAACAATGGATCTTTAGATTTAGTTCTTCTCGTCTCACTTGTTCGAGCTTCATGTTTCTTCTCTGAACTCTAGAATCTTGAATTCGTCCAACTGTTATGTGCTCTCAAAGTTTGCCTCTAATCATTAGTTTTCGTAACTAGTCATGCTTTGAATTTTCTTTTCTGAGTTTTGTTATTGAGAAAAAGTTAGCCATTCTCCCACATCGCTAAGCGAAGAAGACAGAAGGGTAATGAGGAGATACTATAAAAGAGGACCAAGGACAACAGAGAAACATACTTACCTGGACGGGGTCAATGGGCGATCAATAAGACCCATGGCCTAGGCTTGTGACCTCCATTGCACTTTGGAGGGGTGTCTGCCTAAGGTCGGCCCAAGTGGTCGAGCCTACGTCATAATTTGTGGCAGCGGGGGCCTGCGTTCGCGCGGCCCCTACCCAATCCTAAGTCTAATTGTTTTTTGTGTCTAGTTTACAAGCTTATGAGTTGAACAAATAATTACAATAATTTCTATTGTTTCTAATAGTAGTTGTACAAAAAGATTACTCTTAGATAGGCTCGTCTAATTGTTTTTTGTGTCTAGTTTACAAGCTTATGAGTTGAACAAATAATAACAATAATTTCTATTGTTTCTAATAGTAGTTGTACAAAAAGATTACTCTTAGATAGGCTCGAACGACTGTCTCCTTGAGTTCTAAGGATGGTAGGCGTGTATTCTAAGGATGGTAGTGTGTAATACACGCCTGCCTTACCCCTACTTTGAGGAGGTAAATAGGTTGTTTCCTATAGACCCTCAACTTAAGTAAAGCATATTAAATCATGTATGAAAACTCAAACCTCTCAATTCTCATCATCAATGCATGTCTACGTGTAGGCATTTAAAACTCTTCCTTCTCCATTTACCCATTTTGCACAATGATGTAAAGCTATTAATGTATGATTATCAATCTTAAAATTCAATGTTGACATATCCTTGTATATTAAAGATGCAATCGCCAATATATTTACTTCATAGTCCCACATCGTCAAAGTGAATAAGACAGAAGAGAAGCAAGTAGATGCTATAAAAAAGGGCCAAGGACAACAAACATACTTAATCAACTTGTTCTCACCACCATCCAAACAAGCTGTAAGTTACATTCTCAAGAGTTTACATCTCTTCCAATTGCAACAACCCATTATACTTGATGAATCTATTAAGAAGAAACTTTAGAATACAAATCTTATGATAATCTTTCAACTAATAATTCATGTGAATCAATTGAACAAAAGATTTACTCGGAGGTTGTTTCTCATAGACCCTCAGCTCAAGTAAAGTATATCAGTACTCAAATCTCATCATCAATACATGTCTACGTGTAACTGCTAACAGTTACAACGAAGGGGTTTACTAATAAATATGATAATTGAGGCATTTAAAACTCTTCCTTCTCCATTTACTCAGCTATTAATGTATGATTATCCATCTTAAAATTAAAATTCAATGTGGACATATCCTTGTGAACTGAAGATATAATCTCCAATATATTTACTCTATAGTCCCACATCGTCAAGTGAATAAGACAGAAGAGAAGCAAGGAGATGCTATAAAAAAGGGCCAAGGACAACAAAGAAACATACTTACCTTGACAGGGTCAATGGGCGATCAAGAAGACCCATGGCCTAGGTTGGTGAATTCCATTGCACTTTGGAGGGGTGCCTGCTTAAGGTAGGCCCAAGTGGCCGAGCCAATTTGTGGCAGTGAGGGCCTGCGGTCGCGCAGCCCCTATCCAATCCTAAGTCAAATTGTTTGCTAACAGACATAACAGAAGAATTATTAGGAGCCCAATATTGTTCAAGCATTGTTGTCAATATGCAATCAATTATGTAGGAGTTTGTTTAAAATTATGTAGAAAGAAGGTTGTTGATAGTAAAAATGATAGAACAAGAACAATATTCAATAGTAGTTGTTTAGGTGAATTCAAAATTTGAACTTTATAGGTTTATGTTTGGAGTTCCACCACAACTGATATGATTTACTGGGTTCTAAATTTATTATCTATATTTATTTTTGTAATTTCTCCAATACATATATAATATAGGGTTAGAGTCAAAACTACTGAATTCAGATGAACCTATAACATTAACACATGCATTTGCCTTATTTGGATATTGATTATGTAATTCCTTTTTATTGCATGTACTAGCACTTAGTGGTGGAGTCACCTTTGTCTAAGCGGCATCAATTGACACTCTTTCTCAAAAATTACACTGTGCAGATAAATATAATTTTTTAAAATAAATAAATATATATACACTACATGTTGAATGCACTTGACTTTTTCGAGTACTCACTTCGCATGATTTGACTCTTCTTAATGAAAATTCCGGCTCTGACACTACTAGCAGTGACATAGACTCTTGAATAATCATAAATCAGGCTAGCAGTACTAAGAAGGAAATGAGCAAGAAGAGTTTTTTCTTAGACATCATAAGTTGTCTGTTGAAGAAGGATCACTTAAGTCCCACATCATTAAGTGAAGAAGATAGAATGGTAGTAAGAATGTACTATAAAAGAAAAGGGCCAAGGACAATTGAGAAACATACTTATCTGGACGGGGTCAATGTGCGATCAAAAAGGCATATGGCCTAGGTTGGAGACCTCCATTGCACATTGGAAGAGCACCTGCCTAAGGTCGGTCCAAGTGATCAAGTCTATGTCATAATTTGTGATAGTAGGGGCTGCGTTCACGGGCCACTACCCAAATTCAAGTCTAACTTGTTTTGCTAGTCTTATATCCCCTTGGAATGTTGTGTGATTACTTTTTGATCATATTTTTGAAAAGGCATAATATATAGATAGACACTTTAAATTGGCTTCAACTAGATGAAGAACTTCAACTTACAAAATTATCATCTAGACACATCCAAAATTTATGTGCCACTTCACCGTCTGGCGTTCTCGAGACACAGTGGGAACGAGTTGGAGTGTTTATAAGCTGTCATTTGAGACCAAGTTGAGGTGTCTAGATGTGCACTTTCAAAATCAGTGTTTACTTGCAAACTGAGCTCAAATTTGAGTGTGTCTATGCATTATGCTTTTTAAAAAATAATCATTGTCCTGAAATTTTAAATTTTATAGTTGTGAAATTTAAAACTTCAGGATAATGATTATTTTTCGATTACAAGGACCCGAAAGTGGCTAGTTTTGTCAACTTTTACCCCCGAAAAACATATAAAGGCCCAAATATCTAAAGCAAACCCAAGCCCAAGCCCAAGCCCATGCCCAAATAGTGACTGTATCACTGTCACTTTACAACCCTACGACTCACCGGCGGCCGCAATAATTTTCCTCCGTTTCCTCCTCCAGGTTTGTCAATTATCTACGGCCGTTGCCGGAAAATTCCTTCTACAAAACTGAACAGCTGTAAATTTTATATATATAGTTTTTTTTTTTCGAAATCTGTTTTATATAGTGATACGAATTGTATGATTTGGTATAGGTAAAAGGTTCGAGTTGCAGTAATCATCAATGGCTCCGGCAAAAGGTATTCAGCTTCAATGAGCTTTTTTTTATGTATTTATTTACTACTGATATTATGCGAATTTAGAGAAATTGCTAGTGTTAGAGAGGACAATAATACATAAACAGACACTGAAACTTGGCCTCAGCTGACAAGTAAGCACTCCAACTTTGAGAGTGCATGGTCTCAACTGGCAACTAAACGCTCCAATTTGTCTCCACTGTATCTTGTGGACACCCGATGCTGACGTGGTACATGAACTTTGAAGGTATCTAGATGAACATTTTGTAATTTGGAGTGTTTAACTGTTACGGTGGAGATGAGTTGAGGTGTTTAGATGTGCATAGTCAAAGTTGGAGTGCTTACTTGTCAGCGGAGGCCAAGTTTAAGTGTCTGTTTATGTATTTATTTACTATTGAATTATGCGAATTTAGAGAATTGCTAGTTTTAGAGAGGGCATAATACATAAATAGACACTCAAACTTGGCCGAGAAACTTGGCCTCACCCGGCAAGTAAGCACTCCAACTTTGAGAGTGCACATATAAACACTTCAACTTGGTCTAAACTGGCAACTAAACACTCCAACTTGTCCCCACTGTATCTCGTGTACACCCGATGCTGATGTGACATATAAACTTTGGAGGTGTTTAACCAATACAATGGAGATGAGTTGAGTTGTTTAGATGTGCATACTCAAAGTCGAAGGTCTTACTTGCCAGTTGTGGCAAGTTTAGGTGTCTGTTTATATATTATGCCTTTAGAGAGCCCCTTATTTGCCTTAAAAGAAGAATTATTTGGAATTGGAATGAATAGAGTGGAATGGATATAGTTGATTCATTTAGCTGAACCTGACTAATTTTGATTTGAGTCGTAGTTGGTAATCAGTGGCGGAGCCAGCATTTTCACTAAGGCGTTCAAAATATAAAGAAGTAAACACACGATGAAGCTAAAGGGCGTCAACATCTACTATATGTACATAAAATATAATTTAACCATGTATAAATAGTGTAAATTTTCGCCGAAGGGGGTCCGGATGAACCCCTCAACCCTACCTGGCGCTGCGTCTGAGTTGGTTGATTGATAGATTTGTCAGTCTTCTAATTATACTGAATATTGATAAAGTGAAGTATTATTTGGAATTGGAATAGAGTGGAAAGTTTTAATTTGCATCTTCTTGATGTCATCAATGAAACCATTTACTTCATCAAAAAAAGAAAAGAAAAATAGAGTGGAATGAATATAGTGGATTCATTTAGCTGAACCTGACTAATTTTGATTGAGTCGTAGTTGGTTGGTTGGTTGATTGATTTTTTAGTCTTCTAATTATACTGTATTTTGATAAGCTAAAGAAGTCGTATTTGCGTGAATCGTGGACCTTCAATAGTCTATATTTTGGTGGATAAATGGGGTTGAACTGCGAATTGATTGATCTCCGTTTTGTCCTGTTCTTTTAATAGTTCTGTGTTTCTATTTAATGGAGATTGGAAGTTAGGAGAGCTGATTTTTCCTTGTTCAAATTGCCTGGAAGACTTAGAAATTCTTAAAATCGTTTCTTTTAGTAGCAGAACTAACTAGAAGTTCCTATTTGAAATGGCACTGGTGTACACACAACGATAGGAGTTACTATTAGTTTATTCTGGTGGGTGGTGTGGAGAAGAGGATCGGAGATACTCTGAAGTAAAAATCGACAATGTACTTAGACTAGCCTACAATTGTTTGTTTTTTTTGTTTTTTAGCGTACAGTGGCTGGTGTATATGAAACAGACACATGTTAGAATCTTTCGTAAATTTTCAGCTCTTTACACGAATAGAGAAGGAACTGAGCTTTTACCTCTGTTGTAATGTACAGATCCAGCAACCCTTTAGTGCTGGATTTACATTGACAAAATGGTTACATTTACTTATATGAAGAAAAAAAAACGATGATATGGAACTCCTAATTCTTGCTCTGAAGCAAAGATAATATTACATTTTTAGACATTTTTCGTTTGTATTCTGATCTAATAGCCAAACACAATGGCGGTTTAACCTAGAAAAGGTGCACGGGAGGAAATTAGCTGTGCTGTGAGGTAGAAGTTAGATTTCTGGACATACACGATTCTATTCTTAAAGCCGGGATAGTGCATCGAACTTCACAATGATATTCTATATAACTACTCTTCTACTAATTGGTGACATTGCATCACCTTGATTCTATTCTATGTTTTGGGTGACGGCTGACAGAACAAAAAAGGCAGACCCCAAAGCTCAGGCTGCAAAGGTTGCCAAGGCTGTGAAATCTGGCTCAACCTTCAAGAAGACGGCAAAGAAGATACGAACAAAAGTCACCTTTCAAGTCCCAGGACATTGAAGAAGGATAGAAACCCAAAGTATCCCCACATTAGTGCACCTCCAAGGAACAAGTTGGATCATTACCAAATTCTCAAGTGTCCTTTAACCACCGAGTCTGCAATGAAGAAGATTGAGGATAATAACACCTTGATTTTCATTGTTGATATCCATGCTGACAAGAAGAAGATTAAGGATGCCGTGAAGAAGATGTACGATATTCAGACCAAGAAAGTGAACACTTTGATCAGGTAAAATGCCAGAATGTCAGATGATCTTTTAGTATTTTCCATTTCAGGGCTCGGTAATTTGCAATGTAGTATACTATGTATTAGGTAGTTGATCACCATCGTCATGGTATGCATATACCATGTGTGAAATGAATACATCATCCCATTTTTCGTGCCAGCATCTGATTTTTGGTTCTTAGTGAATGTTTTGTTTCTGAAAGCTGTTGACATGAAGCTCGTTCATTTTTCTATAGGCCTGATGGAACCAAAAAGGCTTATGTTCGACTGACTCCAGACTACGATGCATTGGATGTAGCAAACAAGATCGGTATCATCTAAAGTTACTAGTCGTTTTCGGGCAAAAATAGCTCATTTTGGACAATTTGTTAGCTGTTTTCGGGTCAAATAGTTCGAGTGGTTTTGCTATAGTTGTGACTATTAATTAGAGAGGTCAATATGTTTGTACTCTTGAAAACAACATTGTCACTTTTTGCTTGGTTGGTCAATACATTTCTATGTATTTTATAGTAGCATTTTTAGTTCTCATATTTTGTTGTACTTGAGCCGAGGGTCTTTTGGAAACAACCTCTCTACCTGCATGAGGTAGTGGTAAAGTCTGCGTACGTTGTTGTTGTATTTTTAGTTCTCATAGTATGTCAAAATTATTTTATACTTGCTTGTGGTAGCTGTTCATTTTTCTCCCTCTACTCTTTGGATGCAAGTATAGATACTCAAATTAATTTAGACTACTTAAGATTTGGTTTGAGGAAGTATACAACAACAACAAAACTAGTGTAATCTGGTGATGATAGAGTGTACGCAGATAGTATCCCTACCTTGAGAAGGTAGAGAGACTGTTTTTGATAAGATCCTCGGCTCAAAGAACGATAAAAAGGATAATAAGATAACCGAGGCTCAAGGAACAACATGTAGAAATAGAAACCGAAAAATAATGAAAACAAGAATAATACCAATGCATAGAGAAGAAATACGTCTGACGATCTACTAACCCTCCACTCTAATTCTCAACCTCCTCACCCTTTTATCTAGGGTCATGTCCTCGGTAAATGGAAGATGCGTCCTATTCTGTCTAATCACTTCAGCTCAATACTTTTTCGACCTACCTCTACCCCTTCGCAAGGCCACTACGACCATCCTCTCACACCTTCTAACCGGGCATCTGCTCTGAAGAAGAAAGGGTATACGTAGACTAACCTATCCTTGTGAGGCAAAGGATAGAGAAAGATAAAGTTATTTTTTTCTCAAATAAAAGATCCAATTTTTTTAATTGGGTAATCTGGGAAACATTAGAGTGTTACTGACACAAACAAAGATTTGATTAATTTGAATTAGAAAAATATTTATAGTAATAATTAATTAAAGAGCTAAACTTGGATCTTAACAGGATGGATCACGTGATTACTCAATTAGGTGATTAAAACTGATGCATGTGATTTGCACGTGCTCACGTGCAGAAAGCCCCACATAACATAAGATGATTTAAAGGGAATTTCCTCATCCTCATATTTTTTATTTGAGTGAACAAACAAATAGGATAATCTACCAAATGTTGATTAAAGTGTGATATATATACCTATAGATTCACGTCGAAAAGTCCCACATTGGGGTACTCAGAGAAACTCGAATCTGAAACTTCTAGTTAAAAATGAAGAAATACTTACCACTCCACCATAACCCTTATTGGTGCTGGATTATTTATCAAATGTCAATTAAGTGTGACACGTGTGCTTATATCAAATCTTGAATCGTTATCTAACTATGTGATTTCTAAAATTATAAAAGATTATTTTTGTGAAACATCAAAGCTAATATTCCACTCTACTAGAATAATGGGGTCTTCCAAAAAAAGAAAATGTATGTTTGCGTGACCTATAAATCACACGTTTCGAGCATGAAGTCAGTCAGACAGTCACTAATTCTTGCGTTGGGATCGATCATCTACATAAACTCCCTTAAAGTGTGACTATTTCCCAAACCCTGTGTGAATACACGAATGGAGCTACATCTTTTATCATGAAATATGATTGGAGGAGATTAAATAAATATCTCAATCAACATCAACAAAAATATAAGGTGTGCAAAATTATCATTGATAAAAATCCATTTTCACCCCAAAAAAAGAAAAAAAGACAAGAACAAATGGATATGTCGCATTATTATAAAATAAGTAAGAAAAGAAGTTGGTCAACTCATGAATCTAAGAGATGGCAGACAGTTATTAGCAAGAGTGACAGTTGTATACTGGCTGTGTGGTGTGTTAGTTAGCTAGCTATTTCAATTCCCTAAGCTTCCCAACTTTAATATCATCACACAACTTGTTTCCAAAAAAAAAATTCATTACAACACTCTCACTCCCCCAAACAAACCTAAAAGTTCCAAAATCTTGGAAAACACAAAAACCCCATCTTCAAACTCACACTTCTCATTCACCTTTTCCCCAAATTTTTGCCTTTTTTGCATTTTTTTCAGCTGAATTTGACAAGAAAATGAGTTTATCCCATATGGGGTTTTTGTTTTCAGCCTTGTAATGATGTATTTTTGAGTAAAAATGGTTTCTTGGAAAGGGTGGTTGTTGTTTTCTGCTAGCATTGTGTGTTTTCTGAGTTTTTCATGATTGGTTTTGGTTCTTTTATCCCAATAGACTGTTTTCTCAGATGTATCTTTAAAAGGGTTGTTCTTGTTTTTTGCTAGCATTGTGTGTTTTCTGAGTTTTCCATGATTGGGTTTTTGCTTCTTTTATCCCAATAGACTGTTTTCTCATATGTATGTTGAAAAGGGCTGCATTGTGTGTTTTCTGAGTTTTCCATCATTGTTTTTTGGTTCTTTTATCCCAATAGACTGTTTTCTCAGTTGTATCTTTAAAAGGGTTGTTCTTGTTTTCTGCTAGCATTGTATGTTTTCTTAGTTTTTCATCATTGGGTTTTGCTTCATTATCCCAATAGACTGTTTTCTCAGTTGTATCTTTGAATAAAAATAGTTTCTTTAAGAGGGTTGTTCTTGTTTTCTGCTAGCATTGTGTGTTTTCTCAGTTTTCCATCATTGGGTTTTGCTTCTTTTATTCCAATTGACTGTTTTCTCAGTTGTATCTTTCAAAGGGTTGTTCTTGTTTTCTGCTAGGGTTGTGTGTTTACTGAGTTTATCATTGGGTTTTGCTTCTTTATCCCAATAGACTGTTTTCTCAGTTGTATCTTTGAATAAAAATGGTTTCTTTACAAGGGGTGTTCTTGTTTTCTGCTAGCATTTTGTGTTTTCTCAGTTTTTCATCATTGGGTTTTGCTTCTTTACCCCAATAGACTGTTTACTCAGTTGTATCTTTGAATAAAAATGGTTTCTTTAAAAGGGTTGTTCTTGTTTTCTGCTAGAATTGTGTGTTTTCTCAGTTTTTCATCATTGAGTTTTGCTTCTTTTACCCCAATAGACTGTTTCTTGATTAGCTGTGGTGGAAGTAAATCTATACAAGCTGAGGATGGAAGGGTTTTTGAACCTGATTTTGGGGATTCTGATGTGGGGTTGTCTACAAATTCACTTATCACTGTCTCAAATAACGAAAATGGTTTGTTGTCTGAACTTCATAACTCTGCTAGAGTGTTTACTAAAAGTTCAGTGTATACTATTAGTACAAAGGAGATTGGTAGACATTGGTTAAGGTTGCATTTTTACCCTGTTAAGAATAATCAGCACAACCTAAAATCAGCTGTTTTTTCTGTTGTGGCAAATGGGGTTACACTGCTTCATGAGTTTTCCTTTTCAAGATTGGGGAAAAGGGAACCTTTGTTGAAGGAATACGTAGTCGAAATAGGTGGATCGAGTAGTTCGGGTGATTTAGTACTTACATTGTCTCCAGCTAGTGGCTCAGTTGCATTTATCAATGGGATAGAAGTGGTTTCTATGCCTGAGGGTCAGTTTGATTTCAGTGTTGTCCCAATTCCGATGGGGCCGGGTTTTGTTATCCCGTCCTCGGTTGCCTTAGAAACAGCTTATAGAGTGAATATGGGAGGTCCAAGATTGACACCAAGAAATGACACTTTGTGGAGGATGTGGAATTCAGATCATACATTTCTTGTTAACCCTGCTTCTGCCCGGAATGTGACCAAGGATCCGAAATCAGTCAAGTATCCAGCGGGAGAGTCGGTTGATATTGCACCGAATTGGGTTTATGCCACTGCCCAAGAAATGGCAGATGCCAAAGTAGTGGATCAGAAGTTTAACATTACATGGGCGTTTCAAGTTGAACATGGATTCACTTACTTCATTAGGATGCATTTCTGTGACATTGTTAGTGCTTCTCTTAACAATTTGATCTTTGATGTTTACATCAATAACCAAACTGCTGTGGAATCATTAGATATCTCAACCAAGACGATGGCATTGTCAGCTGCTTACTTTGTGGATTTTGTAGTAAATATGTCTACAGGCTCGGACAAAATTTTCGTTCAAGTTGGTCCTTCTAATTTAAGGACTACTCCAGCCAATGCTATTCTAAATGGTTTGGAGATTATGAAAATGAGCAATCCCAGTAACAGCCTCGACGGTATATTTGTTGGATATTCCAGCAATTCCAAGAGATCAAATACTAAGAGACATGAAATGCTAGCAGTTTTTGCTACCTTAGGAGGGTTGGCAGGTTTATTGCTCATTGCGGCGTCCTGTTTTCTCTGTTCCATTTGTTTCCGTAAGCCAAAGATGGTGAAACAAAAATCATTGTCATGGCTATCTTTTCCAAATCACATTGGAATTTCAGAAACCAAAATATCAGCAGGTAGTTTTGCTTCAACAACACCTTCACGGACCTTGGGGCACATCTTCGCCTTCTCTGAGATTCGTGAAGCTACGAAGGACTTTGATGAGAGCTTGGTCATTGGTGTTGGTGGCTTTGGCAAAGTTTATAGAGGAGTGCTAGAAAATGGGGTTATGGTTGCTGTAAAGAGGGGAAACAGCAAATCTCAACAAGGACTCGTGGAGTTCAGGACAGAGATCGAGATGCTATCCAAGCTGCGCCACAGACACCTGGTTTCTTTAATCGGTTACTGTGAGGAGCTCAATGAGATGATCCTTGTATATGAATTTATGGCAGGCGGACCGCTCAGAAAGCACTTATATGGATCGGATTTGCCTCATCTTTCTTGGAAACAAAGACTAGAAATATGCATTGGAGCTGCGAAAGGATTGCATTATCTTCACACAGGGGCAGCTGAGTGCATCATCCACCGCGATGTCAAGACTACCAACATCTTGTTGGATGAAAATCTCACCGCAAAAGTGGCTGATTTTGGTTTATCGAAATTTGGCCCCGCGTTGGATCAGACTCACGTCAGCACTGCCGTGAAGGGAAGCTTTGGTTACCTCGATCCAGAGTATTATCGTAGACAGCAACTGACAGAGAAGTCTGATGTCTATTCTTTTGGAGTAGTACTCATGGAAGTTCTATGTGCTCGGTCAGCAATCAATCCTTCCCTCCCACGAGAACAAGTAAACATAGCCGAGTGGGCAATGCATTGGCAAAAGAAAGGCCAATTGGAGCAGATAATCGATCCTTATCTTGTAGGAAAAGTGAGCATTGATTCACTCAGGAAATATGGTGAAACCGCGGAGAAATGCTTGGCTGAGTATGGTTGTGAAAGGCCATCAATGGGGGACGTTCTTTGGAATCTTGAATACGCTCTTCACTTGCAAGCGGCTGCAAGACAATCTTTAGAGGATGAAAACAGCAATACCATACCGGATATACCTTACTCAATTCCCCGTGTTGAGTCGGGCGAGGCTGATGAGATTGACATTGTTAGCCATGGAGAATCAGATGTAACAACTTCATCTGGAGTGTTCTCTCAACTAATCAATCCAAAAGGAAGGTAAAGAAGAAGCTTGTGTTTGTGAAAAAAAAAGATGAAATTGTGGTTATAGTGTTCTTTTTTCATACTATAAGTAGATTTATACCTTATATTATCAATCTCAGGATGAAGATTTCCTTACATTATGAATCAATTGTTGTAATGCTCATGTTGTAATTGTCATTATTTGTCTTAGTTGTTCTTCTTCAAGATACTGCAGTTGTGTAAATTTTCTTTCCTTCTTTTCTTTTTGATGACCGTGATGTTTGAGCCAACTTGCGTGCGCCTCGACTAGTTTCCCCAGATACCGGTGGGAGCGAAGGTAGAAGTTCAGATACGGGTTCAGTTGAACCAATAACTTTTACTCAACTAGTGTATTTGAAGATAGTGAAAAGTTGAATATGGAAACTCAAGATCTTATTTTCTTGCTGGTGGGAATATATAAATATTAAAAACTTAATCGCATGCAGTGTTAAATATCAAATCAAATCAATAAATGCATGATATGTGTCTATACATTAATTTTCTTGCACTTAATCATGATTAATTAACAAGTATTTTTTTATCAGTAAACACTTAACTATAGTAAAATTTATATGATTTAGTATAAACACATTCAACAAGATAAATAACAATAATTTTTCAGGAATAAATATACCTTTTCACAAGGAATATATGTGTATCCTGTAAGGAATTATATTAGTAAAATATTTTCACAGAATATTGTGTCTTGTCCAAAAAGTATATATTAAAATTTTGAATTGGTTTTAAATAAATAGCCACAACTATTTCATGCCCCTACATTATCATGGAATCACAAATGTGATAATTGATTACTATAAATAGAATAAAAGGAGATTAAGAAAATGAAAATAAGAAATAAAAAATGAAATAAACACTTGGGCTCCACAAGATTGGAGGTCCACTTATGGGCCCACATGGTCAACATATTTTCAAGTTCTCTTTTCTTGAGGGGCTAGTTTAGTAATTTGAGCACTTGAAAGTGGGCAAATAAGAGAATTTTAGTCATATTATTTTCTTAAATCACTGCGACTAAAATCTATACATTTGTATGATAGTACAATATTATGTAGAGAAAAGAAACTTGTATTATAGAACATGATACAAATAGCCATAAGCGAAATGAAATTAATCTAAATCGTTAAAACGAAGTTGAGTATAAAGCGTATAAAGATAGGATTAATCTTAGTCGTGATTGGGTATAAAACGTATTTTACTAATATTCTCATAAGTCATATAAATATTTATATATCTTTTTATTTATACGATATTGATTGCATAACAAGTTCGTCAATCAAACGATCTCTAATAATTTTAACTTTTACGCACTAACAATATATAAAAAAGTTCACTACTAATCTAAATTCTTACGATTGTAAAAAGCTTCTACATTATTCACCTAGTTTAATCAACATTGCAGATGTATCATCCCATGATCGTCGTGTAACTTCTCGAGAATCATGTCATTCGACTATCATGTGAACCAGAGTCAACAATCAACAATTGTCATACACATAATTTTTATGTAACTTGAATAAATCTTACACTATTAGTAATATAATTGAACTAGTTAGTAGCATATTATACAACCTTTTTTTTAATATTATAAATATATCCTTGTAATTGTCTTTTTAAGCAACTTCATTTCAACACAATTTACAATGTTTGTTGATATAGAAGTTATCTGTCACATTAAATTATGTTATAATTTTAATTACAATAGTATGTACTTCTTTTTATTTTATGTAATTTTTATTTTTTATATTGACTTGACACACGTACTAAACTAGTTAATAATATAATTGAACATATTGTAGCATATTACATAACCCTTTTTAAAAAAATTACAGTTACACCCTTGCAATAGACTTTAAGTAATTTCATTTTAGCATGATTTACGATGTTTATCGATATATAGAAGTTATCTATCACATTTAATAGGAGGTGTCAGGTTCGAATCATAGGTATGACCAATCGTAAATTCACCTAGTTTAATCAACATAACAGATGCATCATCACATGGTTGTTGTGTAACTCTTCGAGAATCATGCCATTCGCTTGTCACGTGTTGCCATCAGAATCAAAAATATTTTTCGTGTTATAATCAACAATTGTCATACAACATAATTTTTATGTAATTTGAATAAATCTTACACTTTTAGTACTATAATTGAACTAGTTATAGCATATTACATAATCCTTTTTTTAAATTATAAATATATCCTTATAATTCATGTCTTTTTAAGCAATTTTATTTTAATACAATTTACGATGAGTTATCGTCATATTTAATACGAGATATCATGTTCGAACCATAAGTATCAAAAATCGTGATAGAAAAATCATGTTATAATTTCAATTACAATATTATGTATTTCATTCTTTTTGTATGTAATTTTTTATATTAACTCAACAAACGTGCAATGCACGTGCACTAAACTAATTTGTAATATGATTGAACTGATTGTAGCATATTATATAAATCTTTTTTAAAATTTCAAATACAGCCTTGTAATAGATTTTTAAGTAATCTCATTTAGCATGATTTACGATGTTTGGCGATATATAGAAGTTATCTGTCACATTTAACAAGAGGTGTCATATTCGAACTATAGGCACGATCAACCGTGAATTCACCTAGTTTAATCAACATAATAGATGCATCATCACATGATTGTCATGTAACTCCTCGAAAATCCTGCCATTCGCCTGTCACGTGTTACCACCAGAGTCATAAATATTTTTTCATGTTACAATCAATAATTTTCATACACATAATTTTTCTGTAACTTGAATAAATCTTACACTATTAGTAATATAATTGAACTAGTTATAGCGTATTACACAACCCTTTTTTAAAATTACAAATATATCCTTGTAATTCTCTTTTTAAGCAATTTCATTTCAACACGATGATTTATGATGTTTGTTGATATAGAAGTTATTTGTCATATTTAATACGAGGTATTACTTTTGAACCATAAATGTCAAAAATCGTGATAGGATAATCATGTTATAACTTCAATTACAATATTATGTATTTCATTTTTTTATGTAATTTTTTATACTGATTCGACACACGTGCAATGCACGTGCACTAAACTAGTTAGTAATATAATTGAACTGGTTATAGCATATTACATAACTCTTTTTAAAAAAATTACAAATACACTTTTGTAATAGACTTTTAAATAATCTCATTTCAACATAATTTACGATGTTTGTTGATAAATAGAAGTTATCAGTCACATTTAATAGAAGATATCACGTTCGAACCATAGGTGTGACAAACCATGATAGAAAATGCTTCTCTCTCTAATGAGTGTTATACTATATGAATTTGAATTAGTCGAAACTTCAATTCAAGTGCCAAAATCAAAACGAGAAAAAAGGTACATAAAATTAAAGTCAAATTGCACTTAATTTATTAAATAGACTTATTTTTCTCAGATTTAAGAAAAATAACTTCCCTACATAAAATAAGAAAAATATTTTCCAAAACTCTTTTATAACGTCATCATCGACCTCAACTCAAGACACGACACTAGATTCCAACCCCTAAGCCGAACTTGATTTTCGATCTGAAATTTGACTCTCGATCCTGACGCCGACCAGACCAGAAACCCGACTTCCGATTAAGATATTTTTCCAGATTATAATATTTTTGAGTTCGATATCATAATATTTCTCCAGATTATGTCTAAATATTCTTGAGTTAACGTTTGCTTCTTACTAACTAAACGTCAAAAAAATAGGTAAGGCACCTTCTTGTTTTTCTTCATATATACAACTTTCCAAAATCTCATCTTTCTGAGTTTTTTTGGTTCTTGAATCAAATTGGGTTTGAGTTTTTTTTGTTAAATGGGACCTATAACTTATTAAGTTAAATTATTAAAAAAATTAATAACTTTCATTTTCATCATTTAAGCAAATATCATATTTACTTTTAACGTTAATTGTTATTCTTTAATAATCTATTTTAAAAAAATATATTTTATGCTAATTAATTGACGTGACTTACACGTGCAACACTCGTATGCTTAAATTGTGTGAATACATATTTTTTCCATTTAAATGAATATAATATTATATATATTATAACTTCAATTGTAATATTATTTACTTCATTCTTTTTGTATGCAATCTTTTATATTGACGTGACACACGTGTAATGCACGTGCACTAAGCTAGTTAATAATATAATTGAGCTGGTTGTAGCGTATCACAACCTTTAAAAAAAATTACAAATACACCCTTGTAATAGATTTTTAAATAATCTCATTTCAATACGATTTATGATGTTTGTCGATATATAAAAGTTATCTATCATATTTAATAGGAGATATCATGTTCGAATCATAGGTATGACAAACCGTGATAGAAAATGCTTCTCTCTAGTGAGTGTTATATTGTATGAACTTGGAGTAGTCGAAACTCCATTATGAGTACCGAACACAACACAAAAAAGGCACATAAAATTAAAGTCAAATTGCACTTAAATATTTATTAAATAGACTTAATTTTCTCAAATTTAAGGAAAATAACTTTCCTACATAAAATAAGAAAATATTTTCCAGAACTCTTTTATAACGTCATTATCGACCTCAACTCGAGACACGACACTGGATTCCAACCCCTAAGCCGAACTTGATTTCAGATCCAAAATCCGACTCTCGGTCTTGACACCGACCATACATGATACTCGACTCCCGATTATGATATTTTTTCAGATTATAGTACTTTTGAGTTCGATATCATAATATTTTCCTAGATTATATTTAAATGTTCTTCTGTCAATATTTGCTTCTTACTAACTAAACGCCAAAAATAGATAAGAAAATTACTTATTTTTCGTGAAAATATATATTACTTGCATGCTTCTTTAAAACAAGAAACAATTTTTTTTACAATTGGCCCATTTAAGTCCTCTCCTCTTTCTCTTCTCCACTCTTGCTTATAACTCTTCATCAGCATCACCTTCTTGTTTTTCTTCATATATATAACTTTCCAAAAATAGCACCATCTATTAATATTTCTTCATTTAGCAACACCCATTTTCTCAAAATCTCATATTTTTTAGTTTAATTACAGTTTTTTTTTTTACTTTCTTGATTTTTGTGATTTTTTGCTTCTTCATGTTTTATGTTTGATGCTGCATTTTTGTTATGTTTTTTGTGGGTTGTGTTTGGGAAATTTTGGGACTTGAGGGTCAACTTTTGATTGTTTTTTTATAATCGTGGTGTCTGGTCCTGTTACATCCCGAATAACACACTTATCGAGTAACTCTGTCCACCGAGACTTGGATAAATGGAAGAAATCACTTTTTAGTGTTTTTGTCTTGAGGGGGTTGGATAAATGGAAGAAATCACTTAGGGGTTGTTTGTTAGGCTGTATAAGAATAGCACTGAAGAAGGTGTATTAGTAATGTTGAGATTATTTCTTATCCACTGTTTAGTTTGGTGTATTAAGGAAATTCTGTCTTTAATTATGCTTATCGATGTATTAATAGCCCTTGTATTACTAATACCACGATTTGCTATGTAATAACACCCTATAATACTTATATAGATTGAAAATTCTAAAAAATAAAAGATTAAATAATACGATGTCTAATACTTGTATTATATTGACTCGACACCCGTGCAATGCACGTTCACTAAACTAGTTAGTAATATAATTGGACTGATTGTAACATATTATATAGCCCCTTTTTTAAAATTATAAATATGTCCTTGTAATTGACTTTTAAGTAATTTCATTTTAGCATGAATTACGATGTTTGTCGATATATAGAAGTTATTTGTCACATTTAATAGAAGGTGTCATGTTCGAACATAGGTATGACCAACCGAGAACATGACACCCGATTCCGAGCCCAACTCTCGAAGTCGACGCTTGACCTAGAATCCCACTCTGACCCCAACCTCAAGCAGACCTGAGATCCAGAAATTCGACCTTGACACTAGATACTTTACATGTTTCCAACCCCATAACCCGACCCTGACTCTCTAACTCAACTCCTTACCCAAAACCCGACTTTTGACCCTAAATCCGACTAAAATTGACACCCGACTTTGATTCCAACCCCAACTCGGGATCGATTTTTGATCATAATATTTTTCCGGATGATAATACTTTATGGTTTGATGTCATAGTAATTTCCTCATAAAAAAAATATAGAAACACAAATTATTAAGTTAAATTATTACGTACTTGTTGGGGAGCAGGAATTGTATTTATACCATAAAGAATAATATGTATGCTTCTGTGATTTGCATAAATATTTAAACATGTGCTTCAAATCTTCATCACAATTTACATACATACTGAGATAAGTATTAGAAATTTTACACTTCATAGATATCAAACTACTCAAATTTTCAGGAACATCATGAAGTACTTTCTCACATGTATCATTCAAAAGATTGGAGTACAAGTAACTTGATGGATTCACACCATAGATCTTATGGTGAATAATTATATCATGATAAATCACGGAGGTGTCATCCTATATCAGAAAAAACACACACAAACAAACAAATGACAAAAAAGAACAAATAAAACGAATTTTTTTTTGATCATGATATTTTAATTTTCACAGACTATTCTTCCAAGAAAAACCAATTAAAGGATGAGAATAAATATTGTTCATAGTATACTAGTCATTTAAATTGGTTGAATTGTTATTCATAAAATCCCTTTCGTATGGTGCTTCCTTAATATTTTTTGCATCAATTGGCATGCTAATACAAAATATAGTGTTGTTTTAGAACCACAATTACTCTATTTCAAAGAGCTCTAGTTTGAGGTCAAGTGTTTAGATCTCATGAATATAGGTATTGTACTTTTATTTTTACTTTGTATTGCAAAAAAAAAAAATGTATACTCAATTTTAGATTAGAAAAGTATCAAACCATAAGACTTGCATTAACTACTTAGGGTGAAAAGCATCATCATCTCTAATGTACAAAAGGAATAATATATATGTGATGTAGCATCAAAATCCACAAAATAAAAATACTTAATCTATATTAACAAAGATATGAGATTTGCAGAAAAATACCTAATTGCTTTCTTTTGCAGGGAAGAAGGCTAACGACTCTTGCGGCAAAGAATGAAGAAAAATTAAACTACTAATAACGTGGAAGTAACATAGAGAGACGAGGACTTTCAATTCTTAAGGATGTATTTTCTTATTTTTATTTTTAAAGTATATGTTAAATTTGTTTTAGATAATATTCATTACATGAAAGAAATTAATATAAAGGAGGGTAGATTTGTCAAATCATAATTAATTTATATTTATTTTAAATAGGTATAAAGAATGGTTACAAGAAAATGAAAATAAGGGAGGTATGCGTAATATTGTAAACCACAAGGGAGGTGACTGTGATAGAGCGAAACCTGAAGGGAGGTCTCTGAAATTATCCCAAAAAATTAATAACTTTCTTTTTCATCATTTAAACAAATATCACATTCATTGTTAGAGTTAATTATTATTCTTCAATAATCTATTTTTTAAAATATATTTTGTGCTAATTAATTAACGTGACATACACGTGCAACACTCATATACTTAAATTATGAGAACACATATTTTGATCATTTAAATGAGTATTTACATATATTATAACTTCAATTGTAATATTATTTACTCAATTCTTTTTGTATGCAATCTTTTATATTGATAAATTTTTAAGTGATCTCATTTTAACACGATTTATGATGTTTGTCGAATAACGAAATCCTTAGTTCGCCCGCTATCACACGAGCCGGTGTAGAAGTTATCAGTCACATTTAATAAGAGGTATCATGTTCGAACCATAGGTGTGACAACCCATGATAGAAAATGCTTCTCTCTCTAATGAGTGTTATACTGTATGAATTTGAATTAGTCGAAACTCTAACATAAGTACCAAAAACAAAACAACAAAAAAGGTACATAAAAATAAAGTTAAATTGCACTTAAATGTTTATTAAATAGACTTATTTTTCTAAAATTTAAGGAAAATAACTTCCCTACATAAAGTAAGAAAAATATTTTCCAATACTCTTTTATAACATCATCACCGACCTCAACTCGAGACACTACACTAGATTCCAACCCCAAAACCAAACTTTACTCCCGATTCAAAATTTGACTCTCGGTCCTAACGCCGATCAGAGCTGATACCTGACTCTCCATTATGATATTTTTTCAATTATAGTATTCTTGAGTTCGATATCATAATAGTTCCCCAGATTACATCTTATTGTTCTTGCGTTAATATTTACCTCTTACTAATCAAACGCCAGAAAATAAGTAAGAAAATTACTTATTTTTTCGCAAAAATATATATGTGTTACTGCATGCTTCTTTAAAACAAGAAACAATTTTTGTTTTACAATTGGCCCATTTAAGTCCCCTCCTCCTCTTTCTCTTCTCCATTCTTGCTTACAACTCTTTATCAGCATCACCTTCTTGTTTTTCTTCATATATATAACTTTCCAAAAATAGCACCATCTATTAATATTCCTTCTTTTAGCCACACCCATTTTCTCAAAATCTCATCTTTTTGAGTTTACAGTTTTTTTTTTTTGGTTCTTGAATCAATTGGGTTTGAGTTTTGAGTTTTTTTGTTCAATGGGACCTATAAGGGGTTTAAAGAGGAAGAAGAAGGTGGAGAAAGATGTTGACCAATATACCCCTTTACATTCTTCTTTATCTCGACTTTGTCCTTCAGATTGGTGGGTCGACTTCTCCAAAAGGATTTCTGGTAAACAAAGTTTTGATTTTTATTGTGCATGTACTTTCTTGATTTTGTGATTTTTTGCTTCTTCATGTTTTATGTTTGATGCTGCATTTTTGTGGGTTGTGTTTGTTTTGAAATTTTGGGACTTGGGGGTCAAGTTTGAGTTATTTTTTTGATAACCGTGGTGTCTGGTCTAGCTACATCCCGAATAACATAGTTATTAGGTAACTCTGTCCACCAAGGCTTGGATAGACGGAAGAAATCACTTTTTAGTGTTTTTGTCTTGAGGCTTGGATAGATTGGAAGAAATCACTTAGGGGTCGTTTGATAGAGTGTATAAGAATAGTACTGAATAAGTTGTATTAGTAATGCTGAGAGTCCTGAGACTAGTAATGTTGGATTAGTTATGCTGGAATTAGTTCTGCTGAGATTATTTCTTATCTACTATTTGGTTTGGTGTAGTAAGGGCAGTTCTGTCTTTAACCATGCTTATCCATGTATTAATAGTCCTTGTATTACTAATATCATGATTTGCTATGTATTACAGCCTATAATACTTACATACACTGAAAATCCTACCAAACAAAAGATTAAATAATACGATGTCTATTACATGTATTAGATTCTCTAGCACGTCCTACCAAACGACCCCTTAGTGTTTTTGGCTCCTGAAATTTTAACCTGAGACCTCATGGTTCGTAATCCAAGTCGTTGAACACTAGGCCGAACCCTTGGGTGAAACTTTGAGTTATGTTTAATTGGTTTCTGCTCACTTTACATTTTCTGGGTGTTTTTTCTTTCCTTGAATCATGAAGTTGGCTAGTTTTGAATTGCTCATTTTTTCCGAGAAAAAGGAAGAAATGAGGAGTGTGTTGGATTGTGTGACCGTCTCATGTTAGGGGAACGGATATTTTTTCTTTATTTATCCAGGTCCGCAATACGTCCCCTCACGTGCGAGTCTGATTATTTTCTTCGGTTAAACACGTGAAAATTTAGGTTAGGTGAGTAGTGGTAGTGAAACTCGAACATAGAAAGATACGAGATTAGAGTTGATACGAGATTAGAGTTGATAGGTTCAACCCTTAGATTCTTACTATTGAACCTATTACGTCCTTCAAAATATGGGTTCAAAATTAATATTTGATGAGATTATGGGCTCAGAGACATTGCGTTCAGTTGAATCCATTGATTATATGCTACATACACCTCTCCGGTGTGTGATCCTTCATCTAAAAGCTTAAAACTATCAGAAAGGATATTTTTATTTATTTATTTTGGTATGCAATAGAGTGTTGGATGTTGGCTACATTTGTTCCAATTTTTTGTTTCAAAGAGTCTTGTATTTGCTACATTCTCTTGGAGTTTCTTAAGTGCATGAGTATCTTTTTTCCCTTTTTTTCCATTGTAATAATAGATGCATGAGATTCTTTTGAATGGTAAAAGATGAGAGGGTGAAAATTTTGGTTTCTGAATCCTGGATTTATCTGTTACACTTTGAATACTCCAATAACGAGGTTAGCCACCCAAAGGGAGGAGCTTGAAGCAATGAAAAAAAATCAATGAGCAAAGGACCAAGAGTTTATCTTTTATGATGAATAGTTGATCCGAAGGATCAAAGTCAGGTTTTACTTGGTTATGCGAGTTTTATTTTTTTCAAAGACATGTTTATTAATCAACTGCAAGGTTTCACATGATAGGTTGCTCAGCCTGCGTTATCATAGTTGAGAATCATTCACTAGTAGATGTTTGCTTTTGGTCTTTTCCAATCGTTTAGCTTTCCTAAAATTTGTTGGAGCTAATACAATTGCTACATCTTAGCTTATTCTCTGTTGTTATTTGTTTATATGGACTTTTATAGAAAGGACTGCATCATATCCTGATACCAAATGTAGAATTATTAAGTTTGCAGCATGCCGCTCACTTGAGCAGCTCTAAGAATGCCTTTATCTAAAAAATGAGATGCTCTAAGAATTCAAAATAGTTCTGTTTTCGTTGAATGATTAATGGGGAACTTTGATCAAGAAGATCAAAATGAGGGGACATACTGTTGTATGTGACATAGCTTCCCTTGTCTTGTTACACCTGAACCATGTCTATTGATGGAAGCAAACAAAGTACAGGTCAACTGACCAAATATCCTGCAATGGTTGATTAAAGTTTGAATCTTCTTAACCTGTCTAAGTGATTAATAGGCTGGTAGGACTTGTCTAGTGACTTTACCTTGGAACATGCATCTGACTGAAAATTGAATCAGTCTTTGCTCTTTCCCTTCACCAAACCATACTGACAGATGAATGCATAATTCTAGACTATTGAGGGTTTAGGCTTTACAAGTGAGTGAAGTGCTGGATATGTTCTCTCCAAAGGTAAGATATATCAAATGATATTATTTTAATTTTATTAGGAAAATATCTCTTTTGCGGACTGCTGTACTTGAGCTTCATTGTATCAAAACTTTAAAGTCAGAAGCTATGCTTAGTTATATGTTTGAAGTGTTGTGCTGCTCTCTCTGTTTCTATCTTCTCACGAGGAATATTAATTTGGAAGTGCTTTCTTTTGTTTTAACTCCTTTAGTTCTTTGCTCTATCTCCCCCCCTTTTTTAGGGAAAAGGTCTAAATTTGCTCCTAGACTATCCGAAATTGGTTAATGTTACCCTTTGCCCTACTATATGTCCGTTCATACCCTCGCCGTTAGCAAATCGTTCGTACTTACCCTTACAATTAGCGTAGCTCCGACATGGAATGAGTGGATTCCACGTGTCAAAATACTTCAAGGATAAAGGTCCAAATTTGCCCCTCTACTTTTGTTGTGGTTTTAAACTACCCTCTGTTAACCCCATGGGTTAGCTCGATTGACAAAGTATGAGGGAGTCGTGTCTTAGGTCATAAGTTCAAAGTTGCGCCAAGAGAACTAAGTCCAGTATTTAAGTGGAGTAGGGTATAGAGGGATGGACCCAACTTCCTTGAGTTTCGAAGGCTACAGTTGGCCCAAAGGGTTGGCTCCAGAGTCTAGACGGATTTCTCGGTCATAAACAAAAGTACCTCCCATTATACTTCAGGTTGGAGCTTCATTAGAAGTTAAAAAACAAAAACCTAGATTTTTTCCCGACAATGAGGTAAAATTAGACCCAATGTTTAACGGAGGGAAAAGTTGCTCAAGTACAAGGGCAAATTTGGCCATTTTCTCCTTTTCTTTTTTATAATGGTGTTGCAGGGCCAACTTGTGCATCCCTCAACTATTCCACCGGGTATCTGCTATATCCCATCAGTGCAGGTACCAAGGTAACTCTGTTTGTCAAGGTTTAGGCTGATGGGAGAAATCAGTTAGTATTTCATGTCTCTGCCGGAATTTGAACCCAGGTCGCCCATGATTTTCACCCACTTAATTGACTGCTAGGTCACACTGATGGATGTTATGTTGTAGCTCTTTGTAATAGCTGAATAAAGCTTGACGATGAGCTTCCAAGCGGATTCCTTTCTGTTTATATGTGCTTGCTTGACATATTTCTGCTAGACTGTGTTTCTGAAGAAGCAGTAATAGTGCTTATGGTCATTGATTCTGCAACAATAGCTGTTGACAAGACGGTTTGAAACAAAAGCTTGCAACTATAACCTCTTTCTTGCAAGTTCCATTTCTAGTTAGTAGTAGGTCTGAAATTTGATCCTTTTTTTGTTTGTTGCTTCTCAGGGACTTCAGTAGAGAATGGAAATTCAGTTACATTTGAATCTCTCTTCAAACTTTCAAGGAAGACATTCAACTACATCTGTTCACTTGTGAAAGAAGACATGATGACTAAACCTACGAACATAACTGATCTCAGCGGTAAGTTTTTGTCTCTAAATGACCGAGTTGCTGTTGCTTTGAGAAGGCTGAGTTCAGGTGACTCGCTGTCAATTGTTGGTGAGTCTCTTGGAATACACCAGTCGACTGTCTCTCAGATAACTTGGCGATTTGTGGAAGCCATGGAAGAAAGAGGCCTTCACCATATCCAGTGGCCTTCAAATCAAGAAGACATGAAAGACATAAAGAAGAAATTTGAGAATATTCGAGGCCTTCTCAATTGTTGTGGTGCCGTTGACACCACACATATCATGTTTTGCCTCTCTACATCTGATCCATCAAGTAAAGTCTGGTCCGATTTGGAAAAGAATCATAGCATGATTTTGCAAGCAATCGTCGACCCTGATATGAGATTCCTAGATATTTTAGCTGGCTGGCCTGGAAGTCTAAGTGACTCTGAGGTGCTCAAAAGCTCAAAATTCTTTGAATTCGCAGAAGAAGGAAAGAGGCTAGGCGGAAAGAAATTTAAGCTCTCAAATGACACAGAACTGAGAGAATACATTGTTGGTGACTCGGGTTTTCCCCTTTTGCCATGGCTTCTTACTCCTTACACAGGACGGGGACTTCCTGATCATCAAGCCGATTACAACAAGCGCCATTTTGCAACGAGGAAGGTGGCACAGAGGGCTTTGGCCATGTTGAAAGATAAATGGAAGATCATCCAAGGAGTAATGTGGAGGCCTGATAAACAAAAGTTACCTAGGATTATTCTTGTATGCTGCCTGCTGCACAACATTCTCATCGATTTAAACGATGGAGTTCAAGATGAAGTGCCGGTTACTCATCATCATGACCCTGATTATGGGCAACAAGTTGGCAATTCTACCGATAAATCTGCTTCAATTCAAAGAGAGAAACTTGCTCTCTACTTAGCTAACAAGCTGCCATCTAATGTCCCTTAGGTTGCTTTTCTCTCAACTGAGATATGCTCAACAATTCTTTGTAGTTCCAAAAGCTGGCAGAATTAGTCAGTTTATGATCCATGTAGTTTTAAGTCTAGAGAAAGATACCATCTTTTGAAAAGGCACCAACTATTAACAACTGTGAAGTTTTATGATGTTAGTTATACTGCCCGAAGCGAAGCTTTGTAGTAACGTTAAAGTTGTTATAGGTCGGGTTCGAGTCATGGAATCAACCACTGATTCTTGAGTTAGGGTAGGCTGCATACATCACGCCCCTTGGGGTATGGCTTCTGGACCTCTCATAAACGCGAGATGTTTTGTGCATCGGGCTGCCCCTTTAGTTATACTGGACAAATTAAGAGATCTTTTCTGCATATATGATAGACCTATGAAAAGGAGAAAAGACATTGAAACTAGAATTTCTCACTGCTTCAAGATGTTTGTTGCTTTTCTTTTCTCCAACTTCTAAAGTACAACAACATACCCAGAGTAATCTTACAAGTGAATTCTGGAGAAAGTAGCGTGTACACAGTCTTATCTCTACCTTGTGAAGGCTCTAGTTGTTTCTGATAGACGTCCAACTTCTAAAATGTAGTGTCATTTGCCAAAGTAAATGGGTCATTTGCACTTCTCCCCCAATTGTGTTGGTCTTTAATTTCTTATCCTTCCGGATAATTAACTTTTTTGCTGGGTATAATTATATATTTTCATATTATAATGTCCATAAGTTATGTCTTGTTATGCCTCGCTAGACATAAGTCTTATTTCTAGGGGCAAAAATTAATGATCATCCCATTTGAAGAGCAAACCGTATAACTAAATGTTGATCCATGCCACACTAAATGGACTAAGGGGCCCAAAATATATTCTGGGCTTTAGTAGGCACTTGGACTTCAACTTGGGCTGAGTTAATATGTATCATCTATGTAAGACTTTGTCAAATATTCCGGCTAACGACAATAAATGCGTGATATGTGTTTGCTAATAAACTTTTTCTTAATTATAATTAAAAGATTTATACGATTTGCTGTAAATATCGAGTGCGGACAAATATTTACCAATATATCTAAAAGTGGTCAACAAAGGATATTTATATTTGCTGTCTCAATTCAACTCACTTATATATCAGTTTCATTAGTAGGAGAATTATGTGCACATTCTAGATCACTTTAATTTTTCCATTAGTACAAGCTACCAAATTGAAACTTTGCAACACACTTATACGAAATTACTACTTTTCTCCTCCAATTTTTTTTCCAACTCGGTGTTCGATATTTATATTGAGGTCCGATTAAATTTGAATTCGCATATTACAGAGCCTATTTCTGAGAGTGACACAAGTTCAAACCCAAAACTTCTGATTAAAGAGTAGAGGGATTCTGATCATATACCACAACCCTTATTGGTTTTTCATCAAACTTCCATAGTCTTTATCTTGCCAAAAATCTCTTATGTGCCAAGGTGTAATCACATTCTAGAAAGGATCTATGTGTGTATATATATATTATATATATATATATATTATATAATATATATATATATTGTAATTTTAGGTGTATTATTAGTGTGTTTTGACATGTTATAAAATATTTGCTTTTTTATATTATTAACTATCTGTTAAATATTTATAAATATTTGATTGTGAATTCAATTATTATTTTATGTTAATGTCAGGTCATTACAAAAACCCATAAACTTCAAATTCTGAATCCGGCACTCGAAAGAAATTTACTCCTTTTATTTGAACCAAAACATAATCTTCAAAGGCATTTATTAACCACCTTATTTTTCCCTCTTCTTGTTTGAATTGTTGGGAACTAATAAGGAAAATCCACGATAGAATGTGACTTTTTTTCTTTTATTTTGTATTGTAATTATTAGCTTCTAAATTATAGTTTTCAGAGTCCAATTGAATTAGATTAATTTAATATTTTAAAATTAAAATTTAAATATTCGAAATCTTTCAAAAAATACTATAAATTTTAATTCTTCTCATATTAATATAATGAATAAAATATAACTTAAAATATTAATCAAAATTTATGTAGATTGATTCTTGAAAAGCGAAACACGATAAGTATTTTGAAGCGAAATGAGTAATAATCATCGAGAAACTTTGAAAAAATAGGACGTGTCTTGTCAAAAAAATTAGTGGTAGTTATAACTTCCCACAATTAGGAGGAACTATGATTGAAGTAACATTGATTAGTCCATTAACCATTTGCTTTTAAGTCAAAGAATCTTTACCATATGTAACATTGAACTAAATTAACTAATATTAAGAAAAGGACCATATAATATGTCTATTCTATGATTTGCACAACATGATTGACTTTTAAGATGAACATATATTTGACTTCCAAGAATATATTGATGTTGTGTGTACTAGCAAGTCATGTCCATCCCCCCCCCCCCCCCCCCCCACATGCCTCCAATCAAAAGAATATCCAATTTTTGTCGAACTATATAAACATCCAAGAGTATGGTCTAATAACATGTGATTTATTTTCGTCCGTGAAGTCTTGATAAAGGTGAAGTCAGAATTGAAACTTTACGGGTTTTAAATTCTAGGATAATGATATTATGTTTAGTAATCAATTGAGATTTGAATTCAATTTTCATACACAATATGATAGCATTATAGTAACGAGATCTTTTACTTCTCAGATCGACAAGTAGTATTCCTTCCAAACAGTGATATGGAAGCATAAAATGTACCAGTAGAAGTCTATCGTGGAAACGAAAAAAAGAAATTATTGTTCCGTATAAGGAATTCCTACCTTCTCCTTATATAATTGGTGAATTTTTAACAACTATAGGGGTTGATATAAAATTATCGAGTTCGACTGAATTTGTAGGTAATCTTCTAACTCCTCCCCTGAGGTTTTGGTGAACAGAGTTACAACCTTCTAACTTCTCCCTTAAGGCTTTAATCGCCAAAGTTATCTGATCTTTATATCAGTGACGGAATATAAGAAGTATCTGACAGAATAGTCATGATGTCCGTTAGCTGATACAAACACCACCTTTATAAAATAGGAAAGAGTGGTAAATATAATCTTGAACTATTTAAAATGAGTCAGTTTCATCCCGTGACACGTTTTTTACTCAAAAATACTCTTGAAAAAAGAAACATAACAATTAATTTGGACCGACGGAAAGTATACGCTAAACATGAGATTAAGGTGACAAGGGATGACATTTGCAATACACAAAAGTCATATCTTAATTTTATTTAATCTTTACAAAAAAAAAATGTCAATACATTATTAAATAAGGAGCATTAATTTCTAAATTGAAACAACATGTCGAGTATGTGCTTTTCACAATTAATATTTGGCGTTGAAAAAATTAATCTGCCAAAGAAACAGACATTTTTCAGGTCTTGGAGAAATTGTTCTTATAAAAAAATTTGGCAATCCTTGGATTTTTCTTACATACATACACAATTACTCCCCACGATTCATTTTACTTATCATATTTTTCTTTTTCACGTTCATTAAAAAAATATTAACAAAAAATGTAATTTAACTAAATTATTTTTATTTATTTTTGGATCTCAATTTGATTTTGTCATCATATTAATC
The DNA here is from genome assembly GCA_003996215.1 of Jaltomata sinuosa. Taxonomy (NCBI): domain Eukaryota; kingdom Viridiplantae; phylum Streptophyta; class Magnoliopsida; order Solanales; family Solanaceae; genus Jaltomata; species Jaltomata sinuosa. Next base: position 652,918 of record QJPP01000067.1, read on the forward strand.
TCTCTGAGGGGAGCTTTGGCGTAACTGGTAAAGTTATTGTCATGTGACCAAGAGGTCACGGATCTGAGTTGTGAAAATAACCTCTTGCAGAAATGCAGAGTAAGGATGCGTACAAAAGACTCTTTAGTCCAGCCCTTCAACAGAACACTCTTAGCGGGAGCTTAGTGCACCGGAGATCTTCAACAAAACTCACTCATAGCGGAAGCTTAGTGCAATAGATCGAAAGGAGTATAAACCAATGGGGTAAAAACGAAAAAAACTAACAGCCTCCTTCGCAAGATTCATAGTAGACAGCTAATGAGGGACGGATTCATGATTTAATTTTTATGAATTCAAATTAAACTCTAACTTCTTTGAACATATGAATTTAAAACTATAAGGATATGGATTGTGTAAAATAATTTTTACACTACCATTCACTTAATATAAACGATAATAATTACACGTAATTGCTCATAGTGGAACCAATAACTTAGATATCTATTATAACATGTTTAAAATATATAGATTAATTAATTAGTGTAAAAGAATTCTAATTAATGGATATAAATAAAATCCAGAAAAACAAAAACTTTAGCATGCTTGGATCCAAGTCAGTGTCACGTAGGGATGACTTATGAATAGAGATAATTATTTTTATTTTAAGTTGCTTCTTGAATAACCATGACTTATGAATAGAGATAATTATTTTTATTTTAAGTTGCTTCTTGAATAACCAAAAATACAATTTAATAAATTAAAGTTGAAAAGTATAATGCTTTTATTTGACTAATTCTAGTAATTACAATCAAATCTATGTAATTTCTAACCATATGACAACTACGCCTATGACTTTGTTCTTTTTCTAAGTACACATTAAGTGACGACTTAAATTTATTGACTGTGGCCTTGATGTTATTATTATATATTTTGGTTTTTCACTCGGGGTTCGATATTCGTTTTGAGACCTGACTAATTTGAATTCGTATCAGAAAATTCATTTTAAGGGTAATTAAGCGCTTTCTATTAAAAGTGACTTCATACTCAAGGCTCGAAGACGAGACTTATACTCTTGATGTTGTCACTATTATTAGTCAAAGCATTTAATTATTTGATGAATAATAACACAAATATGTTCTTCCAACTAACTTTGAGCTAAAAAAAATGTGGTCATTCAAGCAAGTTGAATAATATAATATGTGTAGTGTGAAAACTGAAAACGATTGTGGAACGCCTAGAGTTAGGCGGCGTAAATTTGAATTAGTCGAGCTCCAATACAAGTATAAAAAATTTGAAGGTAAACCAAAAAAAATTAATAATAATAAGATCTTTTGTATTTATTTCTTTATATTTTGATTCGTCTTAATAAAAATTCTGATTTCAACATTTCGTCCTTGAAAAGATCTATAAAGAAAAGGGGTTTGTTCCTCATCGATCAAACGTCTACACATACTTTTAGTTATTATTCTATTTGTCTCAATTTATGTGACACAATTTAATACACTTTTAATTAACGTAATATTATATATATCATGCATAATATAATGGTTTCAACATGTCGACATAATTTCTAAGTATCCTCTTTCAAACCTATGAAAAGGTACTTATAGAATATAATATGGATAATATATGAATTAAGAGATCAATAATTAAGACAATACTAAAAATCACTATTTTCCTACTAAAAAATGTTCAGTGACTATTTTCACGGATATTTTAATTGAATTAGTGGCAAAAAAAATAGTAATGTTTTCATATGAAAAAATTAGAAAGTTTTTCACTATTTCAGTGAGAACTTATTTTCCTCTAAGCATTTTTCTAGTGAGCTAATTCGATGAGAAATGAATAGGAAAATCATATATTATAACACAAATTTTTCACTAATTTGCGTTGGGTAAAACTTTTATTTGAAAATGTATATTAGTTACATCACTATAGGTAAGTGAGTACATCATAATAATTGACTATTTGTGTACAATAATCCAATTTCTAATCCTTCTAGTAATTATCAAAATAAGTAGAATAATATATACGACTTTTACATTTACATTAAAAAAATATAACATTATATTAATCCATCTCTGTACGGCAAGTACATGAATAGGTACGGACAACAACCCCAATTTTTTAAATTAGTTATATATACAATTAATTAATTTTTGCTAATTCAAAGTAAAAACATTAATCAAAATAATTAAAAGTGCATGAAAGGGCTCCATAAGAGCATCATCATCACAATTATTGTTTATACTACTGTATTTGTTTAAAATATAAGTGTGATACACAAAATATGTGAGAAGCATTAAACAAATTATGAAAAATGTATTCATTAACATACAAAATGATGTATCAACATGGATTGTGGTGGAATAGTACGAAACCCTACACCCCGAGACCAAAGATTTCGGGTTTGAGCCATTGAAAGTGAAGAAATAAATTCTCTTGGGAGTGTCGTCCTCAGAAATGATTTCTGCAATATGCGAATTCAGATTTGATCGAACTTCAATGCAGATATCGAACATCAAATGAGAAATTAAAAAAACAAAATGACACATAATGTGGAGCTAGATATAATATATATGTATTTGGTGTGCTTATGAATTAAGTAATTAGTAATAAACCCTTTCCGACCCCCAACAGATGATTTAGTGACAAGTGATTAGTGATAAGACTTTTCAACTTTTCTTAATTTTATTTTCTTCCAAGTAACTAAAGACCAAAAGAATTTCTAGAAGAATGAAGGTGCCATGTAAAGAAATTTAACTTAATTAATGTATAAAAAAAGAAAATAACTTATTTATACGGTGTAATTTTTCGACAAAGAGATGTCAATTGAGTATATTCTTGTACGAAAAAAATTGACGGAATAGAAACTAGACGGAGTTTAGTTAAGGTAGTGGTGAAACTAGAAATTTAGTTAAGGATGTTTAAGATTTAATATCTATACGCATGAAAAGTAATTTAGTAGTATATAATAAAATAAGATAAATATTAAAAATACACCTAAAATATTTCATTTTTTTAAGTTTCATACCTGAACTATCAAATGTATGAGTTTCCTACCTGAACTATCACAAAATGTTTAGAAAACACACCTGAACTATCAGTTGTTTGAGTTTCATACCCTAAAATTTCAGGTAAGAAACTCAAACAACTAATAGTTCAGGTGTGTTTCTCTAGCCATTTTGTGATAGTTCAGGTATGAAACTCACACACTTGATAGTTCAGATATGAAACTCAAGAAAACGGAATACTTTAGGTGTGTTTTTGACTCTTCACTCATAAAATAATCCTCTTACAGAAATACAGAGTAATATTGCATACAATAGACTTTTGTGGTTCAATCTTTCTCTGAATTTGTATATAGCGGAAGCTTAATACGCCGAGCCACACGACCTTTTTAATGAAGACATCATTAGTCATCTTTTATTTATGAATCATGTATGTAAGCCTTAAAACAAACAAGAAAGACTAGTATATCCATTATATTCACATGGAGTCAATACATTAAAAAAAATCAAAAAAAAAATCAAAAGAATGGTACAATAATGGCTCACCAAATTCACACTTCAAATTGCCCAAAAGACACCAACAATATAATATTCAAATTTGCAAATTTTTCTATACTTTTGCACCTACTTCCATCTAAATACACACATCCATTTCTAGATAACAACAAATAAAATATAGGATAATTCGTTTTTAATACTAAAATTATATATTATTACCATACCATGGGTCTAATTAAATTATCTTTTTATTTATTAATCATAATCAACTTTGTACCTTATATATACATGATGCAATAACTCTTACCATTCAAAGTTTACAGCCTCAACTTGTACAAACTCTTTTAGGACAGTTCTTTTGGTCTCAATATGTGAACTTAATAAATGCATATTGAGAAATTAACTCAAATACTCCCCCGTCCATCTTTACTTGTCCAGCATATTAAATATAAATGTCCAATAATATTTGTCCAGTATGAAAAATCAATTGATAATTTACCATTTTCTGTCCATTTTACCCTTGTTATTTAATACTACTTCCTCCGTCCCATTTTAGTTGGCCACTTTTCATTTTACACAATTTTTAAGAAATCATAAATAAAATGATTAATTTACTAATTTACCCTTTATCCATAGTGATGGATATCAAGATTATTTATAAAAAATATGTTCATATTAATGGAATAGCATAGGGGGTATGAATAGATTTGGAACTTATAAATTTGTTTAGGCTTCCAAAGAATATTAATTGCAAGAATAAAATGAAAAAAAATAATTAATTTTTTTTTGATTTAGTAAGTGGACAAATAATTTAGGACATGTATTTATAGTATGGTGACCAATTGAAATGGGACGGAGGGAGTATTCATTACCCAATACATTTTCTAAAACATTAAATTCATTATATTCAAAGGATGATATAATAAATTACCGTAATTATTTATTATTTCTTAAGATGTGTGTCAAGTCAATAATAAAAAAATAAAAATGAACGAAGGGAGTAGTTAACTAACACAATTTGCAGAATTAGAAGCCTTTACACAATTTATTTATAATCTAGATAAAACTACGATCATAATCAATTGGCAAGAGGTCAACAATTCTGTGGATATATATATATACTTATATACTAACACAGAAAATATATTAGCCCAAACAAAATGTCTATCTTACTTATATATCCCACAAGAAATTAAATGTGCACAGATTGGTCATAAGTTATTTATAATCTAGATAAAAACTACGATCATAATCAATTGGCAAGCGGTCAACAATTCTGTTAGCAAGCGGTCAACAATTCTGTGAATATATATATATATATATACTTATATACTAACACAGAGATAATATATTAGCCCAAACAACATGTCTATCTTACTTATATATCCCACAAGAAATTAAATGTGCACAGATTGGTCATAAGTCATAACAAAAAAGTCAACTACTCATAGTCAAACTTCCCAACAAAAAACCCTTATAAATAACCTAACCTAACCCCCATGAGATCCTCATTTTCATTCTTTCTTCTCAAAACCAAAACCAATTAAACCAAACTCTCCCTTTTCATATTCAAGATTCAACCCCCACCCCCCAAAAATCTTATTTCTCAAACATTGCATGAAATCATGGTAATTCTACCAATGAAGAGAGAAAGAGAAGGTGAATTCAAAACCATAACAACCATGGCGAATTACTTGATGTTGTTTTCGCGTCAAGAAAATCATTTTGACACGATCATGAACAACTCTCCTAGTCGAGTTTTCGAGTGCAAAACATGCAATAGACAATTTTCTTCGTTTCAAGCACTTGGTGGTCATCGAGCAAGTCATAAGAAGCCAAGATTAATGGGGGAATTGAATTTTCAAATGCCAATTTCACCATCTAAACCAAAAACACATGAGTGTTCAATTTGTGGGCTTGAATTTCCTATAGGACAAGCTTTAGGTGGACATATGAGAAGACATAGAGGTATTTTGAATGAAAATAATAACAATAATAATATTCAAGTTAGTCCTCATGTTGTGAAGAATTCATCAAATAGTCCAAGAGTTTTGTGTTTGGATTTGAATTTGACTCCATTGGAGAATGATTTAGAGTTCAAGTTGAAGAAGGATCAAGCCCCTAAAGTTGATTGTTTCTTGTGATCTTTTTTGGGTTTTCCATCCGGTGTTCGATACCCGCACGAGAATCCCGACTAATCCGTATCGCGCACTACATGGTCCATTCTAGGGGTGGCTCTTTCCACATGATTTTCTCCATATCAAGGACTCGAACCTAAGACCTCTGATTAAAGGTGAAGCAGTAATTCACCACCGCACCACAACCCACTATGTTGGTTTCTCGTGATTATTATTATTGAATATTGGGTAAATAAATCCTATCTAGGTGTGTAGAATTAAATTTTTTTCCTTCTTATTTCTTCTTATGGATCATGTTCTAGATAGGGGTTTATTTATTCATTTGTGGTCAGCTGAATATTTTTATCGAAAAATTATATTGTATATACATAAATCAAATATTACTTTTTATATACATATATATTAAATCCTGAACACTTTCAGAAACTTTTTTTGATAGTAGCTTATCTTTATATAGAGTAGGAGTGGGTATAAAATCCGAGAAACTAAAAAAATATATATAATACGCTGTTGCATATTTAAGTCATCTGCAAAGGATTTTACCTAAATTGTACTTCAAGGCAGTCACCGCGACTCTTCCACCGCGATGACTTAGCCAACAAGACGTGTTCTTGAGGGCCAAAGGCTCCTACTGTGGATCAACAAGCGGACAACAGGCGCATGCGTCGCTTTTAGCCCAAATTTTGAACGGAAAACCGAAATTTTAATATAGTTTTTACTGTATTATAGGGATTTTGTTTGTTATTATACTAAATACCTAGTGAAAACCCAACAAAACAAAATACAACATTTTTATTTTGACCAACTCCAAGTTGGGATAATCAAATTAAATAAATGTTAATTCTAAGATATGACAACTAGAAAACCTAAGAAAACGACTTGTCAATTTGCTAAGTACACATTCAAGTGACGACTTAATCAATTGACTATAATGTTAACACTATTATTAGTCAAAGCAATTAAATATTATTTGATGAAAAAATGACATAACTTCTTCCAACTAACTATTTGGCTAAAATTTAATAATTGAATTAATCAAGTTGAAATAGTATATGCAGAGATGTGAAAACGATCGTGGAACCCATACAAGTTGCAATATATATATATATATATATATACGACGCTGTTTTCATAGGTTAAACACGTGAAAATAATTTTTTTCTATGATGGTGAGATTTAAACTCATGACCTCTTGCAACAACATCATATTCAATGTAATCCTATAAGTGAAATGGAAAGAATAAAATGTACGTTCACCTTATTCTTAACCTTGTGGGATAAACATAATGTTTTTGATAAATGCTTATAACCTCTTGCATGCTACAATGAGTTATTAGAAAGGGTACATAATTTCTCAAGAAAATTATCTTATATTAGTTACAACTGATGGAAGAACATGAAACCATTCTTCGAACAATTGTGGGTAATGAAATAGGTGAATAGTTGGATCTTGCAGGCTGTTCTAACCATTGTTGGATGTGATTTCAAAAGTCGAACGAGAATGATTAATACCACACCGAAAATTCAAGACTAGAATGGAAATAAATTTTGAGCAATAATACACTATTACAAAATCACTACTTTCTCATTGAAGTTTCTCATTGACAAATGTTCAATAACTATATTTTTCATAAATAATAGTGTTTTCACACAGAAAAATGAGGAAGTTTCCGAAAAGTGTTTCACTGAGAATTAATCTGTTTCCACCTTACGTTTTTTCATTGAGCTAGTTCGGTGAAAAATGAATAGGAAAATCATGTTTTATAACACAAATCTATTGATTCGCGGTGAAAAAAAACTTTATTTTCTAGTAATGGTAATAATTTTAGTTAAATAAAACATCAAATATGCACACTACAAAAATAATTTATATTTAGTAATTACATCACTACACGCAAGGGATGACATCATAATATATAGTTGACAAGCCGCCTAATCTAGCTGTACAATTAATAATTTATTGTTAAAATTAATTACCCTACTAATTAAATTATATACCGATGTACCTAGCTTATAAAGCTGGCTCCATTCAATCCAATATTAATTAATCCTTCTAGTATTATCAAAGTAATTAGAATAATATATATGACTCTTTCACTAATTAAGAAAATAAACTCCATAAAATATTATAAGAATTCACATTTGTACGAGCAAGTACTAACGAGTACAAATGTAGACGTGCACATTTATTTAATTTCATATTTGGGAGAATATATATTTTTTTCATTGATATTATTAGGGAAATGAAATGTCGGATTGAATCGCCATAATAAGGCTAATATGAATATTGATATAAATAACTAAATGAGGCTTTAGTCAGACGGGTATGAAGCTTATCTAAAGAGTTAGGACGATGAAAGAAAGAAAAAATAGAGATTAATTGAGTGAAGATAAGCTAAACAATGGATTAACTCATAAGTCAATTAGTTGAGTCAGAATGAGTATAATTAATTAGTAACAAAAGTTGAGTTTTAATTTTATTTTTTCCAAGTAAAAAAAAACCAGAAGGGAAAAGGGACCAAAATGAATCTTCTAGAAAAATGAAAGTGCCACGAAAAATATTTTTTTAAAAATAAATAATTTTCTTATTTATATATATTTGATAAGTAATTAAACAAAAATTAAGATATTATCCTAACATTTCTATGGGTTCGATATATTATTTATGTAGCTTTGTTTCAAACCTTGTAAGTTTGTGTTTAAAAACTCACCCGATATGTATAAATAAAGTCGCAACTCTTATAGACTTTTCTATAACAATCATCATCTATAACATCTCATTATAATAACTATATGTGTTTTCTATGAAATTGATCTTCATGTTATGTTATATTATATATTTTTTATAATAATATATTTTTTATATAACAGCTAAAAAACATCAAAACAAAAGATATTTTTATAAATTTGTTTTGACTATATGAGCTTAAATTAATTTACTTATGCAAATTTCAGGTTAAAAGTGTTGTTAGAAGTACTTTTATTAAACAAATTTCAGACAATGTTCCAGAAATCCTATATTTTGTTATGATACATATATAATAACCCCCCACCCCACCCCACCCCAGCAGACTAGTACTAGCATTCACATTTTTTAAAGAAAAGACTAGCATTATTGTTGGCCCTATTTCACCAAATTCACACCTTCAATTGAATTAGCAAATCTCTATCCATTTGCACCTACTTCCATCTATCTATCTATCAATCTATCTATCTATATATATATATATATAATATTTGTTAGCTATTATTTTATGGTGAACAACTATTTACGCCAATTTTTCAACATACAAGGTGGAGATGGAAGGTTGGGGTGGGGGTGGGGAAAGAATGAGATGACATCTTATTCTATGTCATTTGCTTTCCTTAGGACTAGACTAAGCTAAACCATGTTTTTGACCGTTCACTTATGCTTTCATGGGAACAAGGAACTGGAAGTTTGCTGTTACTGATCTGATCTTTTCTTTCCTGGGTGTGGACGAGACAAAGAAAAGTCTTCTTAGTCTTCCGCTGGAACTGGGTGGGAGTGGGGGGTGGGGGGTGGGGGTTAAGTTGTTTTAGTACAAATTATTTGCATTGCATAATCTCTTTTGGAGGCCACTCTTTAATTTCTATCCTTGTTAGCCAGTGAGTTAAATTTTTATTGTTAATTATTTGGTACAAATATAACTAAAATCACTTCGATTAATTAATTTTTATATTTCTGATTTTATCATCAAAATTACTCCCACAGTTAGTTCATTTTAATAGAATATACCTAATTTATTCCACAAGAAAATGTTCCCTATTTTAGTTTAGTCATTACAAAAATAGTCAACTAATCTTAGTCAAACTACCAACTAATTTATGACCATATTATAAAATATAAATAACCTACCTCGATGAGATCCTCAATTTCATTCTTTAATTCAACTAAAACCAGTTATACCAACACTCCATTTTCACACCAAAGAAATAAACATACTTCTCATTATTTGAACCATCGCTGTTTTTGTTGGAATTATGTAAATGTATGAAATAAAAGATTAAAATATATACATAAAATAAAATCGCATATTAAAAGGATACAACAACAACAACAATAATAATAATAACACAATAACATATCCAGTGTAATTCTACAAGTAAAGTTTGAAAAAAATAGTGTATATGCAAACATTACCCTTACCTTGGAAGATAGTAGAGCGATTGTTCCCGATACATCTTCGGCTCAAGAACAAAGCATATCAAAGCAATTTGAGAAAAAGAAAGAAGCCATAGTAAAATACTAAAATAGTACTTGACAAAGCATTCGGTCTTAAAACTTAAAAAGAACAATAACTATAACAAAATAGGACAATGATCAAAGTACAAGAAACAACAAAATAGTAGTAACATAAATCGATAAAAGAAACAATAAGAGCCGTTACAAATGGTATCAAAGTTACGTCTTTTGTGTCAGCCTTGTCGGTATTGGCTAAAGTTCAATTGAGTTTAGGTAAATCCCGGTAAGGCGGGGCAAACCTCAGTGCTGAGTCTAGAAAAATCTCATGCGGTGGGGTAAACCACAACAAAGACGCTGAGTCCATAAGAGGGTGTATGTGGCACCAACTTAGGATAGGATGTCCCACATCGGCAAAACAAAAGAGAGATGATGAGTATATAAGTAAGTATGTCTTACACCCTAAAGTCGTGCAAGTTTAGATTCAAAGCAGACAATATCACTTGCGGGCTGAGTCATTACGTGTACTACTACCACTACTAATCTGATAGGGTAGGCGACACAACAGTACTCAACTGTGCCCACTAACATTTCTATAATTAATTTGTGTCCTTCATACTCTCTGATCTAGGGTCATGTCTTAAGTAAGTTGTAGCTCGACAATATTCTATCTACTTACTTCTCCCCAGTACTTCTTTAATTTACCTCTACAAACAAGTGTGTATATATAAATATGATACTATTTCTAATTAAGTCAAGCGATACCTAAAATTGATGTTGACATTTTATGGTTATTAACACAATACCGTTGGAATGCAAATGCCTCGTGACCACATGATTGTGTTATAGTCCATAAATTTTGTGTGACATATACGCCCGGCAGTTTTTTGGCCAAAATTTTTCATGGACGTCTGTGAAGGCCTATTAAATGACGCACGTTGGTTCAGAGGGAAAAATATAGATTTTTTCGAGTTCAAACGAAGCCCGAAATGGAAAATGGAGATTTTTTTATTTTTTGTGTGTTATAGTCCATGAATTTTGTGTGATATGTGCGCCCGACGGTTGTTTGGCCAATTTTTTTGGTGGGAGTCTATGACGACCTATTAAATGGCGCGCATTGGTTCGGAGGATAAACGTAGGTTTTTTTGAGTTCAAACAAGGCCCGGAATGGGCAATGGGGAGTTTTCCATTCTTTCGTGTGTTATGGTCCATGAATTTTGTGTGATATGTGCGCCCGATGATTTTTTGGCCTAAATTTTTAACGGGTGTTCGTGATGACCTATTAAATAGCGCGTGTTGGTGCGGAGGAGCAAACGTAGGTTTTTTCGAGTTCAAACGAGGCCCAGAACGGGAAATAGAGATTTTTTATTTTTTCGTGCGTTATAGTCCATGAATTTTGTGTGATATGTGCGCCTGACCGTTTTTTGGCTGAAATTTTTTGTGCGCGTCCATGTCGACCTATTAAATGGAACCCGTTTGTTCGGAGGGGCAAATGTAGATTTTTTTTGAGTTCAAACGAGACCCAAAATGGGAAATAGGGATTTTTTTTTTTCATTTTTCGTGTATTATAGTCCAAGAATTTTGTGTGATATGTGCGCCCAGCGGTTGTTTGGCCAAAAAATTTCGTGGGCATCCATGACGACCTATTAAATAGCGCGCGTTGGTTCGGAGTGGAAAATGTAGGTTTTTTCGAGTTCAAACGAGGCCCGAAATGAGAAATGGGGATTGTTTCATTTTTTCGTATGTTATAGTCCATAGATTTTGTGTGATATGTGCGCTCGATGATTTTTTGGCCGAAATTTTTTGTGGGCGTTCATGACGACCTATAAAATGGCGCACATTGATTCAGAGGGAGAAACGTAGGTTTTTTCAAGTTCAAATGAGATTCGGAATGGAAAATGGGGATTTTTTCATTTTTTTCGTGTGTTATAGTCCATGAATTTTGTGTGATATGTGTGCGACAGTTTTTTGAGTGAATTTTTTTGTGGGCATCCATGACAACCTATTAAATGGTGCGCATTGATTCAGAGGGGAAAACGTAGATTTTTTCGAGTTCAAACGATGCCCGAAATGAGAAATGGAAATTTTTCTATTTTTTTGTATGTTATAGTCCATGAATTTTGTGTGATATGTGCGCCCGACGGTTTTTTCGTGTGTTATAGTCCATTAATTTTGTGTGATATATGCGCCTGATGATTTTTTGACTGAAATATTTTGTGGACGTCCGTGACGACCTTTAAATGGCGCACTTTGATTTGGAGGGACAAACATAGATTTTTTCGAGTTCAAACGAGGCCCGGAATGGGAAATGAGGATTTTTTCTATTTTTCATATGTTATAGTCGATGTATTATGTGTGATATGTGTGCCCGGTGGTTTTTTGGCCAAAATTTTTTGTGGGCATCCGTGATGACCTATTAAATGGCACACGTTGGTTCGGAGGGGTAAACGTAGATTTTTTCGAGTTGAAACGATTTTTCAAGTTCAAACGAAATGGGGATTTTTTTAAAAAAATTTCGTGTCTTATAGTCCATGGATTTAGTGTGATATGTGCGCCCGATAGTTTTTTGGCAGAAATTTTTTGTGGACATCCGTGACGATCTATTAAATGACGCACGTTAGTTCGGAGGGGTAAGCGTAAGTTTTTTCGAGTTCAAACGAGGCCCAGAATGGAAAATAGGAATTTTTCTAATTTTTCGTGTGTTATAGACCATGGATTTTGTATGATATGTGCGCCTGGCGGTTTTTTGGCCAAAAGTTTTCGTGGGCGTCCGTGACGACTTATTAAATTGCGTGCATTGGTTTGGAGGGGCAAACGTAGGTTTTTTTGAGTTCAAACGAGGCCCAGAACGGGAAATGGGGATTTTTCAATTTTTTGTGTGTTATAGTTCATGGATTTTGTGTTATATCTGCGGCAGGCAGTTTTTTGGCCAATATATTTCGTGGGGCAGCAGTGACGATCTATTAAATGGTGCGCATTGGTTTGGAGGGGAAATGTAGGTTTTTTTGAGTTCAAACGATGCCCAAAACGGGAAATGAAGATTTTTCTATTTTTTCGTGTGTTATAGTCCATGGATTTTGTATGATATGTGTGCCTCGCTGTTTTTTGGCTGAAGTTTTTCATGGGCGTCCGTGACGACCTATTAAATGTCATGTGTTAGTTTGGAGGGGCAAACATAGGTTTTTTCAAGTTCAAACGAGGCCTGAAATGGGAAATGAGGATTTTTCTATTTTTTCGTGTGTTATAGTCTATGTATTTTGTGTGATATGTGTGCCCGGCGATTTTTTGGTCGAAATTTTTTGTGAGCTTCCATGATGACCTATTAAATGGCTCGTGTTGCTTCGGAGGGGCAAACGTAGGTTTTTTCGAGTTTCAACGAGGCACAGAATGAAAAATGGGGATTTTTCTATTTTTTCGTTTGTTATAGTCTATGGATTTTGTGTGATATGTGCACCCGATGATTTTTGGGCTGAAATTTTTTGTGGGAGTCCGTGACAACCTATTAAATGACGCGCATTGGTTCGGAGGGGAAAACGTAGGTTTTTTCGAGTTCAAACGAGGCCCGGAATAGGAAATGGGAATTTTTCTATTTTTTCATGTGTTATAGTCCATGGATTTTGTGTGATATGTGCGCCTGGCGGTCTTTTAAATTTTTCGTGAGCGTCCATGACGACTTATTAAATGGCGCACGTTGGTTCAAAGGGGAAAACATAGGTTTTTTCGAGTTCAAACGAAGCCCAAAATGGAAAATGGGGATTTTCTATTCTTCGTGTGTTAAGTCCATGGATTTTGTGTGATAGTGCGCCCGACGGGTTTTTGGCCAAAATTTTTCGTGGGCGTCCATGATGACTTATTAAATGGCGCGCGTTGGTTCGGAGGGGAAAATGTAGGTTTTTTTGAGTTCAAACGAGACCCGAAATGGGAAATGAAGGTTTTCCCATTTTTCGTGTGTTATAATCCATGAATTTCTTGTGATATGTGCGCCCGGTGGTTTTTTGACCAAAAATTTTTGTGGGCGTCTGTGACGGCCTATTCAATGGGCGCGCGTTGGTTCAGAGGGGCAAACGTAGGTGTTTTCGAGCTCAAACGAGGCCCAGAATGGGAAATGGGGATTTTATCCATTTTTTTCGTGTGTTATAGTCCATGGATTTTGTGTGATATGTGCGCCCGGTAGTTTTTTGGCTGAAATATTTTGTGAGCGTCTGTGACGACCTATTAAATGGCGCGCGTTGGTTCAAAGGAGAAAACGTAGGTTTTTTCAAGTTTAAACGAGGCTCAGAACGAGAATTCGGAATTGTTTCCATTTTTTTCGTGTGTTATAGTCCATGGATTTTGTATGATATGTGGGCCGGGCGGTTTTTTAGCCAAAAGTTTTTGTGGGCGTCCGCGATGACCTATTAAATGGTGCGCGTTGGTTCAGAGGAGCAAACGTAGGTTTTTTCGAGTTCAAACGAGGTCCAAAATGGGAAATAGGGATATTTTCATTTTTTTGGGTGTTATAGTCCATGGATTTTGTGTGATATGTGCGCCCGATGGTTTTTTGGCCAAAATTTTTTGTGGGCGTCCGTGATGACCTATTCAATGACGCGCATTGGTTTGGAGGTGCAAATGTAGGTTTTTTCGAGTTCAAACGAGGCCTGAAATGAAAAATGGGGATTTTTTTATTTATCGTGTATTAGTCCATGGATTTTGTGTAATATATGCGCCCGACAGTTTTTTGGCCAAAATTTTTGGTGGGCGTCTGTGACGACCTATTTAATAGCGCGTTTTGGTTCGGATGGGTAAATGTAGGTTTTTTTGTGTTCAAACGAGGTCCAGAATGGGAAATGAGGATTTTTTTCATTTTTCGTGTGTTATAGTCCATGGATTTTGTGTGATATGTGCGCCCGGCGATTTTTGGACCGAAATTTTTCGTGGCCGTCTGTGACGACCTATTAAATGGCGAGTGTTGGTTCAGAAGGACAAACGTAGGTTTTTTCAAGTTCAAACGAGGCCCAGAACGAGAATTTAGGATTGTTTCCATTTTTTCGTGTATTATAGTCCATGAATTTTGTATGATATGTGCGCCCGGCGGTTTTTTAGCCAAAATTTTTTGTGGGCATCCGTGACGATCTATTAAATGGTGCGCGTTAGTTCGGAGGAGCAAACGTAGGTTTTTTCGAGTTCAAACGAGGTCCGAAATGGGAAATGGGGATATTTCTATTTTTTTGGGTGTTATAGTCCATGGATTTTGTGTGATATGTACGCCCGATGATTTTTTGGCCAAAATTTTTCGTGGGCGTATGTGACGACCTATTAAATGACACGCATTGGTTTGGAGGTGCAAACGTAGGTTTTTTCGAGTTTAAACGAGGCCTGGAATGGGAAATGAAGATTTTTTTATTTATCGTGTATTAATCCATGGATTTTGTGTGATATATGCGCCCGGCGGTTTTTTGGCCAAAATTTTTGGTGGGCGTCCGTGACGACCTATTTAATGGCGCGTTTTGGTTCGGATGGATAAACGTAGATTTTTTCGTGTTCAAACGAGGTCCAGAACGGGAAATGAGGACTTTTTCCATTTTTCGTGTGTTATAGTCCATGAATTTTGTGTGATATGTGCGCCCGGCAGTTTTTGGGCCGAAATTTTTCGTAAACATCCGTGACGACCTATTAAATGGCACGCGTTGGTTCAGAGGGGCAAACGTAGGTTTTTTCGAGTTCAAACGAGGCCCAGAAAGGGAAATGGGAATTTTTCCAATTTTTTCATATGTTATCGACCTATAGAAATGAAAATAAATACCTTAGGTTAGGGAATGGAGAAATTCCTGATAGGTACGTGAGCGTCTCCAATCTCCATACTATGGGATGCGTATGAATATGAATTAATCGAATCAGTATTATTATTAAAAAGTATTTTCTTGCTCTTTTAATGTCAAGTGCAAGCAATAAGCATAAATCACGGGTCAAATTAATATACAAACCAAAAAAGAAGGGGTGGTTGTGAACCACGTCAAATATAGTACACACTTGTCTTAATGTTCACACGTGATCATCTGAATAAAAACCAAAATCTCATGTTTTTCACATACAACAGTTCTACTTTAAAGGAAATCTATGATCAAAAATTTTCCACAAACATAGTGTAAAACAATGGAAAGGGAGTCTTGGAGCAACGGTAAAGTTATTTTCGTGTGACTTATGGGTCATGGATTCGAGTCGTGGAAGCAGCCACTAATGTTTGCATTAGGGTAGTTGGATACACTGTCTACAACATAGCCCTTGAGGTGTGACCCTTCTCCAGACCCTGCTAACACGGGAGGCTATATGCACTGAACTGCCTCTTTTTTATAGTGTAAACAATATATTACATTAAATGTACTAATTAATATATGTTGTATCCGAGCTATGTATGAATAATCAAGGGCGGATCGATGCAGGTGATCGATCACAAGCCTCGATCGGGCAGATCCGACCATACCATATATATGTAAAAACCCGCTAGAATTTTAATAATTGTTATATTCGTATCCATAACTTTAGAAGCACAATTATGAGCTAAAAATCTTAAAAGATCGATTAAACCCGGCAAGTTTTAAATTTAGAATCCGTCTTTGTATATAGTGTTCATGAATGATCAGAATTCAGAACTAATTTCACAAATAGTCAAATATTTATGAAAGGAAAGCATATATAGTGTAAAACAATCATCAAGTATATATATAATCAATAAATTACATACTGCTAACCATTTTACAATATAATCTTAAATAATCTATATGTAAAAAAAAAAAAGAATCCACAAGGTGAGAGTCCTATACATCCCTCATATATGAACAAATAAATAAATCCTTATCTAGTATTACAAGATACATATGAAGAAAATTGACATGGAAAAAAAGAAAAATAATAAGTGTCTAGATGGGATTTATGTATTCAGTACAAGAGATGAATCCATAATCTAGAGTAGTCGGAGAATTCAGCGTATCGAAAACAATGAATATAATTGATCGATCACTTGAACTCACAGAACCCTCGCTAGATTCGCGATTTTTGCCCATTGATCACAAAAAGCAATCATTCTCCAATGGTGTCAAGTTCAAATCCAAACACAAAACTCTTGGACTATTTGATGATTTCTTCATAACATTAGGAACTTGAATATTATTATTGTTATTTTCATTCAACATACCTCTATGCCTTCTCATATGTCCACCTAAAGCTTGTCCAATAGGAAATTCAAGTCCACAAATTGAACATTCATGTGTTTTTGGTTTAGGTGGAGAAATTGGCAAATGAAAATTCAATTCTCCCATTAATCTTGGCTTCTTGTGACTTGCTCGATGACCGCCAAGTGCTTGAAACGAAGGAAATTGTCTATTGCAAGTCTTGCACTCGAAAACTCGACTAGGAGAGTTGTTCACTATCGTGTCAAAATGATTTTCTTGACGCGAAAACAACATCAAGTAATTCGCCACGGTTGTTATATCGAATTCATGACTTTCTCTTTCTCTTTTCATTGGTAGAACCACCATGATTTCATGCAATTTTCAGAAATGGTGTTTTTCTTTGGGCTGTTTTTATTTTATTTGTTTTGGTGTGAATGGTTTTGGTAGGAAGAAGAAAGAATATGAAATATTTTTAGGTTATTGTGGTGGAATGTTATTTATTTATAAGGATTTTTAGTTGGGTAGTTTGACTAGTATTAGTTGACTTTTTTGTCATGACGAAATTGGGCATGTTAATTTCTTGTGGGATAAGTAATTAGTTAGATACATTCTCTTTCAGATTAGAAAGAAATGACACCCAAGGTTTATTGCTATGATTGATTAACTTCTTTTCTACTTAGGGTGTGTTTGGTATGGAAAAATTATACAATAATCATTTATTCAGTATAATTTCACAGGTGAAGTTTGAGGAGGGTAGAATATATGCAGAGTTTGCTCCTATCTATGGGGATAGAGTGGTTGTTTTCGATAGACCCTCGACTCAAGAAAGGGTATGGAGAAATATATTTTTCAAAAAATATTTTTTAAGTCTTTTTTATATTAAGTAGGCCAAATTATTAAAATATTTTTTCTAGGAAAACAAGTTCATTCGAACTTAAGAAAATAACTTTTATGGTGAAAACAGAAAAACAAGTTTTATAAGTGGTATTCACATGTTGATTATCTCATTTCTAGTTCTTACCACCAACAACCGTAAGTCTTCCCCCACGGCCTTCTGGCTAATTAGAGGTAGAGTAAGAATTTGAGGCTTATGAGTTCAATATTATAGTTCTTTTCAGTTACTGGGTTCTAATATATTTAATAAGTTTCTTAAGATAAGTATGATTTAATTTAGACCAAACTTATTGGGTTCCACCGAACTTGTAAGCCGCTTTGGCTCCCTACAACCACCCCCACCCACCTTCACTCCAATCCTTGTAGTGTTTGTCTATATTATATATAAATACTTTTAGAGATATTATTGTTTGCTTATTTATCAAAAACCTACCACTTATTCTTTTTTTTGGAAAATATTTTCTAGGAATAATTTTACCATCATTTACCAAACACACCCTTAAAAAGGGAACTTGAATTAGTGGTATATTTTTGGGTCAATATATATAATATTGTGGTGTGAATAAAGTGATGCGTCATGGAGGACGTAAGCATGACAATATAATTAGCAAATACTTACTAGTTGTACTAGAAGTCTATATAACTTGCAAAAGTTGACTAGTGAACCAACATTAGATATATGTATTTACGTAAATTCTTGGCACTTTCATTTTTTCTAGATATTCCTCAGTCTCACTTTATACGAGGTAGCTTGACTTTGACATAGAGTTTAAGAAAGAAAGAAAGAAATATTTTTAAAACTTGTGATCTAAAATAAGTCATAGATATTTGTGTGGCTATAAATCATCTCTTAAGGATGAAAATGTGCATTTTAAATAAAATTATTACTAAATATAAAAATATGTCATTCTTTTTTAGGCGGATATAAATTAGAACGGAAGAAGTAGCACAAATGAGAATGGGGTATATTGTAATTGTGCGGAAGATAAACCGAAAATATTTACACGATTAGATGACTTATAAGATAATTATATATATTATATACATATAAATTTTATGACAAACTCTAACAATTAACTCGATAAGAAAGATACTTAAACAAGTATCACAAGTTAATTTACTATACTTATATATGGTCAATGTGGATATATATGTGACTATAGTATTTTAATACTCCATAGATATTTTATGTATCAAATTAAACAAAAGATTATGTGAGATCAAAGAAACATTTATTCAACTAATTGATTAATTAATTGACTGAAATGTGTGTGCTAATCGTGTTTAACATTCTTCTGTACCGCAGCTTGATTACCTACCCTTCATTGTTCACACTACATTAATTATGTATATCCTTCTAATTTTAATTTAATTTGAATAATATTTTATGTTTTCCAAAATAAATAAACAATTTTTATTTGCATTAGGAAACTTCCAAGAACCTTCATATATAAGAACAGAACAACTTATATATACCTCTCTGTCTCAATTTGTGTGATAAAGTTTGAATTTCAAGGGTCAAATTTCTTAATTTTAATTGTGAATTTGGCAATAAAAAATTTCACATATTTAAAAATTACGTAAAAAAATATTATAAGTTACAATACTTAACAATTCAAAAAAATTAGAAAAAAATATAGGAATAGGAATAGGAATTATAGTATATACCATTGAAAAAGAAGGCACATGTGGGAACATCTCTATTGACGAACTATCTTAATACTACGGGTGATGTCGTGCCACGAAGCACGACCATGAAAGTAACAAAAAAGAAAAACTTATGTAATTGGACCATCTGTTATATCCATTCGAGTTTTGCTTCTCTAGATAAGATGATGAGAGGGTAAAAATGAAAGTATTCACAACACATATCGAAAGGGTATTTATTAAACCGATTATTAATGACTAGTTAAAACACTAAAAATGATCTGATTCTTATAAAAAATTCCAATAAAAAAATCAATCTCAAAATTCAAATGTGTCGTATAAATTGAGACGTGAAATAGTACTAATGATAATGGATAACCTTATTGAGATGTACGTGGAGTAAAGTCAGACATATACTTTATGGGAAAAAATATATTTGGACTTATCAAAATCTAGAAGGTCATGTACTTGTTCGTACAACTTGAATTTTAAAATCAACACTTGACAAGTAGTACAAAAATATTGTTGTGGGTTTGGTTGGGACTTTCTTTTTTCTTTTGTTTTTTACCCGGTGTTCGATGTTTGTATTAGAGCCACAATTATCTAGATTTACATCACGTAAAACTCATTTAAAGATAAAGAGTTTTTTTCTAAATTCAAATTCAAAATTTTCTATTAAGGACGGAGGAATCCAATTCATCCTGCCACAACCCTTATGACCACAACCCTTCAATTCACTGCATCATGTAAGACTCAAATTACAAACCTCAACTTCAACTAATAGAGGATATGACCTTAATTAAATAGGAAAAATATAAGAGTCGAGGATTAGGTTAGATAGTTAGAAGGTAGTCGAGTGTGGTCGCCCGTACGTTAGGTGGGAGAGGCGGCTAGCTAGCCCCATATTATTCTCTTCTCCTTATTAGTATTAGTATTTAGTAATCGCGTAACTTTTTATTTTTCAACCTTGTTTTACTATTTATTACTTCATTTTACTTTGTATATATCTTGATATTTTGCTTCATTTTTTCTTCTTGCAACTCTTCTCTGAATAACTTCTCTTTTGAGTCGGGCCCAGAGGTCTTATCAGAAATAACTTTTTTGCCTTACAAAGGTAGAGATCATATTTACGTATATTTTATTTTTTCCAAACTCGACTCGTGAGATTACACGGGATATATTGATGGTGTTGTTATATATATTACGTGCAGTATTGCCCTAACCTTATTGCTTAGTGGGAAAGACAATTATATTATTGTATACGTACCAAAATATCATTTTTAAACTACATATACTATTTCAACTTGCTTCACTAGTAACAATTTTTTAGCCATACAAATTTGTTGAAATAATTGGTTTGTCTTTTCATCAAATAGGGTAGGTGTTTTGACTAATTAATAATACTGACCATAAAGTCAAGATTAAACTCTATTGATCAAATCCTCCTTGAATGTTACCAGTAACGTACGCAAGATTTTTCACAAGTAAATATTATCTATTATCTATATATACATATTGATGAAGCGATGTCTCGAGCGTGACATTACTTGGGTCAAGGTATATCCGTCCCCTTAATTAATGTTAAAATACGATCTTTTAGACGTACATTAGGTTAAAATAATCTACGACAGATATTATCTATAATAATCATGATTGATCGCCGATATTACATAGAAAACCAGCTAATAATCTTGATATAATCACTTAAAATTTAATAATAGTGTACAACTATTTACACTATTAATGTATATAAGGTAAATCCATGAAACACTAGGTGATTCTTTCCATCTGTTCTAGCCTTGGTGGACAGAGTTACTTGTTATCTGTTGCTAGTGGGAGGTGGCAGATATCTCGTGAATTTAGTCGAAGTGCGCAAAAACCAGTCCGGACACCACATTCATAAAAAAAATTTAGAAAAACTACAAGTCATTGTCATAAACTTGTTACTTAGCTTGTTTGAGTTTAGAAGACACATTGATTTGATCCCAAGTGGAGTATAATTAGTCAAAAAAAGACATTGTATTTTTCAACTTTATTGTTTTGTTGGTTCTTCAAGAAGCAACTTTGAGATGATCCATATTTAGCTCTTCCTACGTAACAA
This sequence comes from Jaltomata sinuosa, assembly GCA_003996215.1. Lineage (NCBI taxonomy): Eukaryota > Viridiplantae > Streptophyta > Magnoliopsida > Solanales > Solanaceae > Jaltomata > Jaltomata sinuosa. The sequence goes on from QJPP01000067.1 coordinate 674,535, forward strand.
TGACATGGGTACAAATTATACTTTTCTATATTTCATCCTTAGCAAAATTCTATTTTATTTTGTCTTCATTGGGGAGGTAACAAGAGACAAAAAAAAAAGTAAACTATGAATAACACAATGTCTTATATTTTTAGCGAAGGATCTATCGGAAATAATCTCTCTAGCTTTACAAAGTGAGGATTAATTAAGGTTGCGCATACACCGAGTATGTTGTTGTATTTTTCATGATAATAGCAAGGTTTGGAATGTTATTTTCGTCTTTACCAACATGAATGGTGTTGGGATGGTTGGGATTCCTCCACCCTTAACTAGAGGTCTTGTGTTCAAGAAAGGGCAGATCTAGGAGGGGTCAAGGGTGTCCACCCGAACCCCCTCGACAAAAAATTGCATTGTATATTTAAGGTACTTTTCTAATCTTTAGTGTATATATATAGATTTTGAATCTCCTAAACACAAGATTAAGAGGTTAGCTTAGGGGTTTCAAAATTCATTTTTTGAGGTCCCAAGATCAAATGTCAGGAACTATACTTTTAATTTTTGAATCATGTTCGAGTCATTGGGAACGAAAAAAATCATGTTGGGAGTATCGCCCCAGAAAATGAAACCTACAATGCGTGAATCTTGATTAAGCCACACTTCAATACGAATATAGTACACCGGATAGGAAACTAAAAAAAAGACGGGCTTTTACCATAAGGCCCAATTAACATATTTCTGTTTACAAAGGCAGTCTAAACAATTCATTGCACTTGGGCTGTATATGATAAGAGCAAAAAGTTTGGTTTAAGAACTGGGTAGGGGCCGCGCGAACGCAGGCCCCCACTGCCACAAATTATGACATAGGTTCAGCTACTTGAGCCGACCTTAGGTGGGCACCCCTCCAAAGTGCAATGGAGGTCACCAACCTAGGCCATGGGTTTTATTGATCGCCCATTGACCCCGTCCAGGTAAGTATGTTTCTATGTTGTCCTTGCCCCTTTTTTATAGTATCTCCTTGCTATTGTTCTGTATTATTCACTTGACGATGTGGGACTATGGAACTTGGGACTAATTTAGACCTACAACATGAGAAATTCCCATTTCAATGTGACAATTGTATATGCAGTACGTAATACTAGACGAAAATGAAGCTCGAACATGTGAGACGAGAAGAACTAAATCGAAAGCTCCATTATTCTAAATATTGATAATCCTTCTCGTCATTTTATTTCGGCGATAACATAAACGATAGTCACAAAAAAAATGGCAACTTTGAACTTCCAGGATGTTGAATGATTTCAGAGTCATTTCCAAGTTGTTGTAAATCAGATTCTTACCATAAGCTTTTAGTAATATGGCTGCGATCTGTCATTATGTGCAACTATCTCCACTATAGAAAGAAAATAAAAATCTAATAAAGTAAGTAGTAGAACCAAATAGGCTTTCTACATATGCATGATCTAAAACAACGTTTTCATTCAGTTGTACCAAAGAAAGAAAAACTTCAAAGAAAAACGTCTGTCAACACCGATTCTGAGAGCAGGAGTTCTCTTCATTACCTTCATACCTTATGCATTGCCAGATAAACACATAAGGGTACCATCAAAAATATTTGGGAGTCTATCAGACAGCCACGAGACCATCTCTAGTCTCATGGCCACGGTTCATCCACCAGACTAGATATCCTATCTCCTTAGAACTCAAGGATACAGTGGTACGAGCCTATAGAACAGATCCTGTTCAAGTTAGGTCGAGCCCATCAATGTTGTTGGAACATTATATAAACAACTACCTGTCTGGCTAGCTAGTAATTGGGACACTCAAAAACAATTAGATTTAGTATTGGGTAGGGGCCGCGCGAACGCAGGCCCCCATTGCCACAAATTATGACGTAGGCTCAACCACTTGGGCCGACCTTAGGCGGGCACCCCTTCAAAGTGCAATGGAGGTCACCAACCTAGGCCATGTGTCTTATTGATCGCCCATTGACCCCGTCCAGGTAAGTATGTTTCTCTGTTGTCCTTGGCCCATTTATATAGTATCTCCTTACTACTATTCTATCTTTTTCACTTGACGATATGGGACTATTAATCCTTTGATCTTCATATCATTGAACTTAAAGTTTTTTCAGACTTGTCAATCAGAAAGCTCATCCAAACTTGCATCTTCATTATGAATCTTTCTATTTCTGAAATAAAAGAAGAAACTAGTAACGAAATAACGAGTAGTAGTAGACTCTGTCCTGTTCTTAGCTTAATTGAGTGTAACAACGCTAGAGAAATAACATATGAGAAGGAACTAGTGTTTATGAGACGCTCGAAAAAGGCCATTGGGCCTTCTTGATCACTCATTGACCCCGTCCAGGTAAGTTTGTTTCTTCGTTGTATTAAAAAAAGGGTACCAACTTCCAAGATGTCGAATGATTCTTTAGTCATTTCCAAGTTGGCGTAAACAAGATTCTGAATAACAAATGTACGAAGAGCTCATCTTCATTCCACGAAAAACGTTTGTCAACATTTATTCCGCGCATAGGCGGATTCTGAATTTTAAGTTTAGGGTTCTTGACTACAAGTCTTTTTGCTTACTGGATTCTTTATATATATATTCGAAAGTGTCTTCTCATAAGCTTGTAAATGAGACACTCAAAAGTTGATACTTTGGATTGGATAGGGGTCGCGTGAGGGATTCGGTTAGATTTGAATGTTTCATTGGCCGCTCATCCTGTTGAATCAACTAGAGTACTATTTGTACTCTCAATGGATGAATGAGTTGATTCAACAGGCCAAGCGACCAATGCAACATTCAGATTTAACCGGATCCCATACGGAACCAGTTGATTAAGTATGTCTCTTTGTTGTCCTTGGCCCCTATTTTATAGCATCTCCTTGTTTCTCTTCTGTCTTATTCACTTTGACGATGTGGGACTATGAAGTAAATATATTGGCGATTGCATCTTTAATATACAAGGATATGTCAACATTGAATTTTAAGATTGATAATCATACATTAATAGCTTTACATCATTGTGCAAAATGGATAAATGGAGAAGGAAGAGTTTTAAATGCCTACACGTAGACATGCATTGATGATGAGAATTGAGAGGTTTGAGTTTTCATACCTGATTTAATATACTTTACTTAAGTTGAGGGTCTATCGGAAATTATTGTAATTGTTTGTTCAACTCATAAGCCTGTAAACTAGACACTCAACAATTAAACTTAGGATTGGGTAGGGGCCGCGCGAACACAGGCCCCGCTGTCACAAATTATGACGTAGGTTCAACTACTTGAGCCGACCTTAGGTGGGCACCCCTCCAAAGTGCAATGGAGGTCACCAACCTAGGCCATGGGTCTTATTGATCGCCCATTGACCCCGTCCAGGTAAGTATGTTTCTCTGTTGTCCTTGGTCCTTTTTTATAGTATCTCCTCATTACCCTTCTGTCTTCTTCGCTTAGCGATGTGGGATAGTGGCTAACTTTTTCTCAATAACAAAACTCAGAAAAGAAAATTCAAAGCATGACTAGTTCTGAAAACTAATGATTAGAGGCAAACTTTGAGAGCACATAACAGTTGGACGAATTCAAGATTCTAGAGTTCAGAGAAGAAACATGAAGCTCGAACAAGTGAGACGAGAAGAACTAAATCTAAAGATCCATTGTTCTAAACCACTGATAGTCCTTTGACATTTTATTTCGAAGATAACATAAACGATAGTCACAAAAAAAATGGCAACTTTGAACTTCCAGACAAGCCTCCTTGAAGGAATACATCAGGTACAACTTCCAGGATATTGAATGATTCCAGTCATTTCCAAGTTGTTGTAAATCAGATTCTTCCCTCAAGCTTTTAATAGTTTGGCTGCGCAATCTGTAATTATGTGCAAAACTATCTCCCACTATAGAAAGAAGATAGATGTTCTACATATGCATAATATGTCAGCACTAATTCTGAGAGAAGAGCTCTCTTCATTAGCTTCATACCTCATGCATTGCCATTCAGATAACGTAATAGTACAAGCAAAAAGATTTGGGAGTCTGTCAGATAGCCACGAGACCATCTCAAGCCCAGAATACCAGGCTGAGAACGATCATCTACTGCTTCATCACCCAACAGGCAAAATGGTGGCTATTAATCACGCTCTAGTCTCATGGCCATGGTTCATCCACCAGACTTGGTTTCCTGTCTCCTTAGAATTCAAGGATAAGGTGGTACGAGCCTATAGAACAGATCCTGTTCAAGTAAGGTCGTGTCCATACATGTTGCTGCATTGTAATATAAAGACTATCCTGCCTGTCTTATTTATCGATGAGGGAAGCGATGCGAAAAAAGAAAGGAGTATTCAAATTTTTTCCTGTCTTTCTAAGTCAATAACTAATGCAAAAAAGGCTGCAGTTATCTTATTATTTATTTGAAAATGAAGATTCCTTTTTTTTGTTTATAAATGTAAGTGGCTGATGAAATTCCTCAGCTTCCAAGTAATCTTTTGTACAATTGATAATAATTCAAATAAATCTTTTGTATTCTAAAGTCTTCTTAATAGATTCATAAGAGTAGAATGGGTTATTGCAATTGGAAGAGATGTAACTAGAGCCTGTAACTAAGACACTACGCGTGAATGCAGGCCCCCGCTACCACAAATTATGACGTAGGCTCGGCCACTTAGGCCGACCTTAGGTATGCACCCCCTCCAAAGTGCAATGGAGGTCACCAACTTAGGCCATGGGCCTTATTGATCACCCATTGACCCCATCCAGGTAAGTATGTTACTCTGTTGTCCTTGGTCTTATTTTATAGTGTCTACTCACCAACATAAATATGATTTTTATGTATAATTTCACAACAGAGACGCGATTTTTTATCAACGGATTCAATATCTATTATATATAAATAAACATTTAGAAAAAAATTGAGGCGTTTATCTAGCTCCACCAACTCTTTTACTTTTCGTTCTTCCCTTTATTGAAAACTTTTTGCGACATCTCACAATGGGTTTGAAGGTAGTGTGTACGCAAACCTTACCCTACCTTGGGCGGTACAGAAACTGTTTTCAATACAACCCTCGGCTCAAGAAAATAAAAGTGGTGAAGAAACCACGAAAAAATTGTATAGGTATGTGAGTGAATTGTATTGCTGATCAAAATTGTTTAACCAACTGAAAACGTATACATATTAAAGCATCAGTTGTAATTGTTTAACTGACTCGAAACTTAGCACAAACAAAAAGGCCTTATTTCTCCAATGAGCAAACCTAAAACTCACACTGGCTATACCAAGCACAGAGAATAGCTAATCGTTCTATAGTCGCGTCATTTTTGGAGGCCAGTGCTATGGATACATGGAACGGTTCAAGCTTCAGAATGGGTTAATTGGATCCTGTTGCAGCGCTTTCTGGACGAGCTCGGTCTGTTCTTTCACATGAACCTGGAAGAAACCAGTGGCCGTGGCAGCAGAAGGAGCACGACCAACATACTTGATGTCGTCCATGTTACCTCTGCCTACTGATTTCATGGCAGTACAAAGGCGTGGTGCAATGTAACTGAATGCGCCCATGTTCATTGCCTCTTCTTGGCACCAAACTATCTCCGCGTCTGAAAGTATGAAAGTTTGAATTAGTTATCACCAGATTTTAATGCCACGACATTACTAACTATAACCAAGACCTGGTTAGATGTATGCATGCAATCATTCAGGGATGTTGCTGGTTGTGCATGTTGTGTGTTTACCGTCTTAGTTATGCAAATGCAATTTCTGGATAAATATTCATAGATTTTCATTTAATTTCACGAGCAAAAGGTAGCCCAAATGTTTCAGAGCACATACTTGGATATCGCTTCAATTCACGTTGGATAAGGTCATATGGGAAAGGACAAAGCTGTTCCACCCGACAGATAGCAATGTCTTTCCCATCTGCTTTAGCTCTTTCTTCGTCAAGCTCATAATAGATCTACAAAACAGGCACGAAAGAATAATTTGTCTCTGCCAAGGAGAGCACTACAAAAAGGGGATCAGATCAAAAGGAAGAAGTATAATAACACACCTTTCCTGAGCAAAGGACCAGCCGTCTGATACCCTCTTCAAGATCTGAGTGATCATTTTGATCTTTTATCAGACGCTTAAACCTAGTACCTTGTTTGTCAAAACCTGGATGACCTTGGACATCGTCGAACTCAGATAGATTTGACTTGCAGCTCTTGTGACGAAGTAAGTTCTTTGGGGCCATCACAATGAGAGGCTTACGGAAATCTCTGTGAATCTGAGAAGGAGTTCCACATGAGAAAACAAAGCAGAAAAGTTCAAAAATTTCAAGCTTGCAGTTGCACTTACTTGACGCCGCAAAACATGGAAATAATTCGCAGGAGTTGTTACATTCACCACCTGCCAATTACATTCCTGAATCTGCTTCCGCAGTGTAGGTTCCATCTCCGGGATAACAAAGGGGTTGTCATCGCTCATCTGCCGTGGAAAATCATCTCATTAAATTGAGCAAAATACAAAGGTGATATACTTTTTTGAAGAAATCAGAGGGAACACAGCTTTCATAATGCCTCCCAGATCTAGTGATAATCCTCACTCATTTATTGGAGAAACATAAGGAGACGAACCCGAAACAATCTTGGAATGGCTAACTAACATGTAGCCGTCGGTGGAGAGATCAACAACCTCATTCTCATAACCCTAAAAAGAGAAGATGCAGGACTCTGAAGGAAGACATGACATTACAAGACCCTTTTGGAAACTGTTTAAAGTATTCACTTCACTGTAGTACATGAATTGGACCTTATATTCTATATTAACCTAGCACACTTCTAAGCACAATTCCATTCATTAAATTTCACATGGTTCCAAACTCTTGTATCTTATCCTTCTTTCAACCATGTCATATCATATTCATATTCATGACTGAGCCAATGCTCCTTAAGCCAAAATGCAAAGAGAACACTTCCTAATTTAGAAAGTTCAGCTTTCTATTAGTGAGAAGAATAGATGATGCACCTGGAGGAAACGTTCCAAACGTCCACTTGAATGCTCAGGGCCCTGACCATCATAACCATGTGGCAAAAGCACAACCAATCCAGTCTGGCGCAACCATTTCGCCTCTCCACTGCTCACAAACTGGTCAAATATTACTTGAGCTCCATTAGCAAAATCACCAAATTGAGCTTCCCAAAGTACCAACGAATTTGGATTTTCCATTGAATAACCCAATTCAAATCCCAGAACACCAAACTCTGAAAGGGAGCTGCATAGAAATACAAGAGTGAACACAGAATTATATATTGATCTTAAGGCTACATATGAGATTTTGTTGATAAATAACCATATTCCAGAAACAAAATAATCCACAAATTACTCTACAGATTGACTGGAACTAATCATATTCACAAAAGAGAAGGAAAAAAAAAAGAACTTCCCATTCCAAAAACATAATAACTCTTCAAGAGTTACTCTACAGACTTATTGAAACTTAATCATACTCTTGAAAACATAAGAACAGACTACTAGCTTCCTAGCTTCTGAGGGAAGGAACAAAGCATACTTTACAGCAGAAGAAAGAATAAGAGAAACCAAGACATGAGAAGGGATGTAAAACAGACATGAGTGACTAGCTCAGAAAGAAAAACACACACACACATATTCTGTTGAATAGGTAAACTAAGGAGATAAGTGTTTGCTCCTAAAGTGGAGCTGGATATCAAATGTGAACTTGAGTAAACTGATCAAGTTCTTCAAAAGAAAAGCTTTCACTAACAAAATCAAGAATCAAGTTAGGCATATTCTGTCAGGCATTTGAAAGTAAATTTACTCAGCCAGCAGACTATCTGCCACCGCAACTAACATCATTCAGCAGAGATCAAAGAGATATTCAATATCCCATCGAATAGAAAAAAATCCATGGAAAGCTGGCATACATAAAGGCGAAAAACCTCAAGAATGCAACCCTGTAAACTGGATTACAAATAAACAGCTATTAGAATATACCTGTTGCTCACAGTGAACATCTCTTCATTTTGATTCAGCATAACATGATCAAGAGGACAGTACTGTGCCCCTGTCTCCTGATCATGAATAACAGAATGTCTGTGACTGAAAGTACCTCTCTCAACATCCTGACCACTCAACCTAACATGATTACCTTCCACAAGCAATGTTGCAAAAGCAAGTGCTTCTCCAACAGCCCAGTCAACACCCTCCCCTGTCTCAATCATCTTTCGGCGATCATCAAAAACCCTTTTTAATGCCCTGTGAGGCTTAAAACCCTCTGGAAACGTTGTGATTGTTTTCCCAACATTCTTCAAGATCTCAGGTTTGACACTGCAGAATAGCACCTATCTTGAGTCACATGATTCAAGCTTAAAAATAAACCATTTAAGTTAAAAGCATACCCAGTGTTTCGAACACGTGAAAGCTGCGAAGGAGACTTAAATCCAGCCCAAAAAGCAGAAAGCCAATCTCTTTTTTGAGGGACATAGTCTTTACTAGCAATGAACTCTTCATTAAGGATTCTATTGATCTTGTTATGTATCTTTTCCACATCATCTTTTGCCACCTGACCGGAATTTAGGAGTTTGTTTTGATAGATCTCCAACGAAGAAGGATGATTTCTGATGATCTATTGCAAGACATAGAACGACAAAGATATCAGTGCACTTGGTCACAATTCGCAGTGTCAAACCTGAGATCCCTAATTCCAGTAGGAAGATAAATGGATCTCTATCGCACTTGGTCACAATTCGCAGTAGGAAGGTAAACAGAGTGAATTGTGCCCCATATATAAAATTCTGAATATAGTAATAGTTATCTATAAAGCACAAACACTTAAATTGAACTAACCTTATACATTTTAGGCTGTGTAAAGGATGGTTCATCAATTTCATTGTGTCCAAATCGACGATAACAGACAATATCAACCACAACATCAGAGTGGAATTTCTGGCGCCATTCTGCAGCAAGTTCACATACATGAGCGACAGCCTCAACGTCATCACCGTTGACATGGAAAATTGGAATATTCAAAGCCTTTGCAACGTCAGTACAGTACTGAGATGATCTTCCAGCCGTTGGATCAGTAGTGAACGCCACTTGATTATTCACCACAATGTGAATGGTTCCTCCGGTTGTGTAATTTGGAAGAGCGCTCAGATGCAACGTCTCATAGACAACACCTTGGCCTGCAAAGCTACCATCACCATGGAGCAAAATACCCATGCTCTTTGTTCTATCCTCGTCATTCGTATAATATTGCTTTGCTCTAGTTTTTCCAATAACAACTGGATCCACAGCTTCCAAGTGACTTGGATTTGCAACCAAAGATAGATGAATTCTTTTCCCACCCCTAGTAGGCCGATCATAAGAAGTTCCCAAGTGATACTTGACATCACCAGTTCCGACATAACCAGCGTCATCCCCAGGTTTTATACCACCGCTAAACTCGCTGAAGATCTGTTTTAGTGGCTTCCGAACAACATTACCCAAAACATTTAATCTTCCTCTATGCGGCATCCCAATAACTATGCTCTCAACTCCAAGATCTGCTGCCCTATCAAACATCTCCTTCATGCCAGGAATCAAAGTCTCACAACCTTCAAGCCCAAATCTCTTAGCTGCCGCCCACTTTGTAGCCAAGAAGTTCTCAAACTGAGTACTCCACATCAGCCGGTCAAGAATAACTTCCCGTCGCTCACGATTGTACTCCATAGAAGTTGGGGTTTCAATCCGCTCTCTCAACCAATTGCATTTATCACGATCAGAAATATGCATGTACTCATACCCAATGCTTCCACAATAAGCCTGCTCAAGCCGTGTTAATATTGCCTTCAAAGTTTGCACAGGACGATTCTCAGACAAGAATCCAGACATCTTCCAAACACCAAGGAAGAACTCTCTATCAAGATCAGCTTCAGTGAACCCATATAATGCTGGATCCAGATCATCAGGTATTTCCCTCTCTTCCAAAGCTAATGGATCCAGTTTTGCTTTCATATGACCATTAACCTGATAAGCTCTTACGAGCAAAAGAAGACGCATACTCTCTTGAATCGTCTGGCCTGAAATCCCGGGTGACGTGGCAGCTTGTCCAACAAAATTCCTGAAGAAGTTATCCCATGACTCATCAACGCTGTTTGGGTCTTGCTCCCATGCTCGCTGGAGCTCCTCAAGGTAGACGCTGCTCGTCCCATCCAAGAAGCTGTCAGTCAACTTGGAAAGTGGCACTGGTCTTGGAACAGGAGCAGCTTGTGCCTTTGGCCTGACAACTGTGGTATGAAAATATCGACCTTGTGATGGAAGTATGCGAGTTCTTGGGACGTAAGAACCACCCTGCGAAAGAGCCCTTCTAATAGCAAGCTTTGCCACACTTGAGCCAGCTCTTAACCACGCCATTACTGTGGCTTAAATTCTAAAATCTAGATGAACTCTTCGAAAGCTTTAATAATCTCTTCACTTAATTCAAATCTCAACAACAATCATTATACATGGATAACAACCTAGGAAACGAACATGGAAAATATTAGAATGAGTACTTGCGCCAAACAGCAAACAATGTGCAATCAATCATCATCTTTTGATTATAGAGATTTCAATTAACCAACATCTAGAATCAATTAGTAGAACTTTCAATAGACTCAGGAGTATATTATTTATGGAAGAAATCAAACCCCTAAGAGGTAACAATTGAGCAGTTCATTTTCCCTGAAACAACAATTCAACTTCCGCTGGATCTAAAATTGTAGCTTATAATCTCCTAAATGAAAATATGGCTGGGAAAAGAAGAGATATCCAACAAGCAGCTTCGTGTATAGAAATTCAAAAACCTCATATTGTAAATCAATCAACTACACCTCAATTCCAAACTAATTGGAGTCAACTATTGTAGAAATCCTATAAATATATGTATCAAAATGTAGAAAGTCAATATATATAGGATTTTGATATATATATATATGATTTCTATTATATATAGAAATCCTACTATAGAAAGTCTTCTCTACTTTCTTAAACTCCGTATTCAGTCAAACCCAGCAAACAAACTGAAACAAAGGGAGTATGTGTGTGTGTATATATATCCATTCAGCTGCAAAATTAAGGATTCGACTATATTTATGATAACCATCAACCTTTCTCCTTTACACATGCAATGTGTTGGCAAGTATTACACACCAAACTTATACTAAAATTGAAGAACGTCGGCGATATTCAACACCTCGTGCTGTAAATCAATCAACTACACCTCAATCTCATACTAGTTGGAGTAGAACACATAAATCCTATATATATCCATTCAGCTGCAAAATTAAGCAAGGACTATATTTAGCTAACCATCAACTTTTCTCCTCTGCAGGTGCAACGTGTTGGCAAGTATTACACACCAAAATTATCCTAAATTGAAGAATGTTAGCGAAATCCAAAACTTCATATTGTAAATCAATCAGCTACACCTCAATCTCATACTAGTTGGAGTAAAAACGGCAGTCCGGTACACTAAAGCTCCCACTATGCGCGGAACTAGTTGGAGTAGAATATACATGTATTAGAGATATTCTAAACCTTGTATAGTAAATCAATCAATTATACCTGGATCTCATACTATATACTCCCTCCATTTCAAAAAGAATGACCTGTTTTGATTTGGCAGGGAGTTTAAGAAGATAAAGACGACTTTTGAATCTTGTGGTCTTAAATTAAAGTTATGTCAAATGTACCAAAATGACCTTTAATCTTGTGATCTTAAACATGCCACGTGGAAAGTTGAAATTAAAGTGTTGCCAAAAAAAAAAGGGTCATTCTTTTTTAAACGGACTAAAAAGGAAAGTAGGTCATTCTTTTTTAATCGGAGGGAGAGACAAAAAAAACACTAGGTGGTTTCTTCCCATCTGTCCCAGGCTCCAAGCCTTGGTGAACAGAGTTACATGATACTTGTTAATGATGGGAAGTGGCAAGTATATATATAGAGAGGGGGAAAAAAAAGCCACTACGTGATTTCTTCCCATCTGTCCCAGGCTCACAGCCTTGGTGGATAGAGTTACATGATACATGTTGCTGGTGGGAGGTGGCAGGTATATAGAGAGAGGAAAAAAAAAAAGCCACTACGTGATTTCTTTTCATCTATCCCAGGCTCACAGCCTTAGTGGACAGAGTTACCTAATACCTGTTGCTGGTGGGAGGTGGCAGGTATCACGTGAAATTAGTCGAGGTGCGCGAAAGGCTAGCCCGGACACCACCGTTATCAAAAATAAATAAATATATATATATATATATAGAGAGAGAGAGAGAGACAAAAACCACTAGGTGATTTCTTCCCCATTTGTCCCAGGCTCCTAGCCTTGGTGGACAGAGTTACCTGAGGTATCACGTGGAATTAGTCGAGGTGCGTGAAAGTTGGTCCGGACACCACCATTATCAAAAATATAGAGAGAGACACACAAAAAACACTAGGTGATTTTTTCCCCACAGGCACCTAGCCTTGGTGGACAGAGTTACCTGAGGTATCACACGTGTGGAATTAATCGAGGTGCGCAAAAGCTGGCCCGAACACCATGGTTAACAAATATATAAATATCCATTTGAGCTGCAAAATTAAGAATTCGACTATATTTCATGTTTACCATCACTCCATCAACCTACCACAATCCTTATCCTTTACACGTGTTATGTGTTATCAAGTCCATATATGCGCCGGTTTAACCTTTACACTACAAATCAAACGGAACACCAAAAATCACACTAAATTAACGAACATCACCGAAATCAAAAACACATACACAGCTCAAAAAACAAACAGATCTATAAAAAAAAATACATACACATAGACACATACATAATATGGAAAAATTGAATGTATAGAAACGAAGAAAAAGAGATTTGTTGATACCTTAGAAATAGATTTTGAGGTTTCAGAGTAACCCTAGAACGGGCATGGAGAATGAATTTTTTGTTTTTTAGGAAGGAGAAATGAGAGGATTCAACATTGAGCGGCTGCTATAATAAATGTGTGTTGAGCTGAAGAAGAATGTGCTTTTTTCCAAAAAATTTCCTTTTACACTATACCGTCATTATAGGACTAGGAATAGACTTTTTTATATTTTTATTTTTTAACTTTTTCCTTTTTGTTTTTATTATTATTATTAATAATTAATTGATAATAGACCCTACCAAAATATCATATGTAGAAGGATATTTTATGGAAAGGGAACATGATCTTTTAATTTTGGAAAATATTGAATTCTATAAAAGTAAAAGACACTAGTTTGGATTAAGACTTATGTTCGTGCTTCACGCGATTATAAACGATATCAGCGAATCTGTGAAGATATTGAAAGTTTTTTATGGAATAAGCCTTCAATAAAAGTAGAAGATTATATCGACGTTTTATCTAGCAGGGACTGAGACGCGATCTTCATAGTATGTCTATATTAAGTTTGATAAAGCTTTCATTGATTTGTTATCAATCATATACATATTGTTTATGAAATATTATGAAAACTTTATGAATGCTTAATTTATCGTAACTATAAATTGAAGCAGGTTCGAATAAAGCAATTAAAATGAGTGCACTAGGTAGTGAAGGGTCATTGTCACATTAGACAAATGTGATATTTGATTTGAAGATTGTATTGATATTTTATGGATATTTTGTTTGTCAAATTGATTATGTAAGGGCAAACATAATTACATTGAGCCATTTTTTACTTTTTAAGTCATGGTTGGAGTTGTACGTTGAGAATAAATTTGTAATGGTACTATATTTTCATTATCGAGAAACGTGTTATTTCTATTTCAAAACTTGAGTAATGAGCTAATTTTTCTACCGTCTTTCACGTAAATACTAGACTTAGTTACAACAACAAGAACGATTCAGTGTAATTCCACAAGTGGGTATGAGAAGGATAGTGTATGTACAAGCCTTACCTCTATAAAGTAGAGAGGTTGTTTCCGATAAATCCTCGACTCAAATAAAAAACAAATACTAGACTTAGTTCAAAAGTAATAATTTCCAATTTATCATGTCAATATAAGGAGAAAAATATTTAATAATTAAAAATAAATAAAGAAGAAGTTTTGCAAATTAAATTTAAGAGTGGAAATGGGTATAATAAATAATAAACAGATTTTCAAAAGAGGGCCCAACCGGGTTCGAACCGGTGACCTCTTGATCTGCAGTCAAATGCTCTACCACTGAGCTATGGACCCTTTGTTGTCATGCTGGATTAACTAAATACAATTATTCTTTTCTTTTTTATAAACAAAGATTAGATTAATAATGTTTCTATAAATTCGATCGTAGTACATATGCATGTTCAACCAGGGGCGGACCTAGCCTATAATAGAGGGTACACGTGCACCCATTAATTTCGAATTTTTTTAACATATGTGTATGTATCTTGAAGAACTATCGCATATTTTAAAAAGACTCCTCAAACATATCTATTCAATTGGGGTAGTTGGTTGTTATGCTCCTTTGGCTCTTTATTTGAGTGGGTGGGCCGAGTTTGAACCTTGATGGCTACACTCTATAACTAGACCTTAAACTTAAACTAAGTTGGCATAGACTATACAACAACGAAAAACTTATTGTTGTGCTCAAATCTTGGATCCAGGTGTTCAACTGAGTTCGTCACTTTTACTCCTCAAATGATCTCTACATTCTCTATTTTTCTCCCTTTTTAGCATTTGTTTTTTCTTTTTTGTTTTTATGGGACGCAGGGGTAGATGGGGGGTGGGGCATGGGTGGGTGGGGTTGGGGGGGTCTACATGACGAGCATTCAAGCAACAACAACATACCCATTCGTAATCCAAGTTAGTATATGACAAGCATTCAAGCAACAACATACTCCATGTAGAGCATTTGATTGCAGATAAAGAGGGGTCTGGAAAGATAGGATGTACGCAAGCCTTATCCCTATATTCGTGAAGTAGAGAAGTTATTTTCGATAGACCATCGGCTCGAAAGAAAAGATTTTGACGAGCATTCAAAGCAAATATAAAGAAAATCTTTCCGGTGATGCTGCATTCCAAAACTGACAAAAATCACTTGCATTCCATATGTTGAAAACTAATAAACAAAGTACAGAAGATTACATAACTAAAATAAGTTGAAACCTACAATGTGAAAGTAAGAAAGCCATGTTGTCTAGGTCAAGAAATTGGAACTCCTCAGTGATGAACGAGAACTAGAAGAAATTTTGACTTCTGCTATCTCGTATGTTCAGTAGTTCTTCCGACCACATCAGCCGATAGGATGACATATTTCAGATTATCAACGATGTGCCTGCTAACATAGAGAAGATAGTTGTAGCAACTTGTATTTAACAGCAAAGGCATTAAGAACCATTACAACAAATGTATTCAAGCAAACTTCACAAATAGAAGATTTGGTTGCTATAGAAACTAAGCAGTGAATCATATGTGCTACTCGACACCTTATAAATGAGACACAAGCAGCCATACAAGA
Source organism: Jaltomata sinuosa (assembly GCA_003996215.1). NCBI lineage: Eukaryota > Viridiplantae > Streptophyta > Magnoliopsida > Solanales > Solanaceae > Jaltomata > Jaltomata sinuosa. The sequence continues at coordinate 689,962 of QJPP01000067.1, forward strand.
CTGTGAAATGAACACAAGATACTGACAATAGAATTTTCCAGTGAGAAACCGTCTAGTAAGTTAACTCTTCAGGTTAAAATGAACATGACATTGCCCGTTCCTTTTTCTAGTGCCCTTTCGTCTGCAAAGAAAGAGAATACTGCGTCTGATATGCATATTATTCAGGTATCTCCATGTAAAACACAGTAGGGCATATGTGTGTTGCTATTCCCTATTTCTTAAATTATTAAGGTGTTAGCAATTCTACAGGATTTCGTGTGGAATAGCTTGTTAGCGTCTTTCTTATCATTACTAGTCGCTGAAACAGTAAAGGTTGGGTCACTAAAAAGTACCATCACCATTATAAACTACAGCCCCATGCTGAGCTCAAACCAGAACCCCCGGAGAAGACCAAAGAACAAGTGTAACATAATGAGAGAGAGCCAAATGGCATACCTTGGCATTTCAAATCAATACTTTTGACTGCCAGGAGAAAAGCTCTGAATGCTGCATTTCTTCCTTTATTTTGGGAATGTAATTCTCCAGAACATAGAAATGCTCATTAACTCTATCATTTGACATGGCCTCGTCAGCTAATTTTACAGCTGCCATTTGGGACAGTTGAAAATTTGTAGCAACGTGTTGCAATTTCCTGGCAATATCTTCCTTTTGCAGCATCACAAGGCATATCAAGAGAGATCTAAGCTCACGCTTAGCTCCGCTAGTCAGAGACATTCCCTTTAAATGCTCTACCAAACCCATCTCCTCACCAGGACTAAGTTGTAATGTACCATGAAGACAAAGATCAGGAACTAAAATAATCTCAGCATCAGAAAGAAATATGAAATTTGCATAATAACATACCTTCCAGCACGTATTTTCCCTCTATTCCGTTGACGTCTCATGTCTCTCGCTTTTGTACTAGCTTTGGAATTGATAGATGCAGCTGATCCCTTTCTTGTCCTGCTTATGAAAGAGAGTTATCAGGAAGCTGAACTTTAAAACACACTCTTCTATGGAAACAGGAGAAATTGTTTAATCGTTTTCTATTGACAAATTCCGGGACATTTTTCCCCCTTGGTGTGTAGTAGTAAAAGGCTGAGGGCATAAAGAAGCTCCTACACAGTGGATAACAGGAAGATACAAGGAAACAATATGTCGAAGGGTTATCACTTATCAATGCATATATGAGAGTATACATCCACAAAAAATGAAAAAAATGAGGAGCAATATTTGGAAAAGGAAGGTAATAGCATGACACATGCCGTGACAAGAATCAATTATTTAGAAGAAACAATAAGACATCCCAAGATTGCTTATAAAACATCACATACCCCAAGGTATATGCACTCATTCCACTGAAATTGCTACTAGTTTCGGAAGCAGTATCATCATCAAGGTCATTTATTGATTGCTCATCTGACTGTAGCTTTGCAGCAAGTAATAATCTCCGTTGTCGAACACCTAAATAGCGAGTCAAGTACTTCCCCACTTTCTCCAACCCTTCCTCATATTCACTAACCAATGAGCTGGCACACTCAAGTGATGCAGTCCTTACTTCCAGGACCAGATCATCTATCCTGTGAAGAAATGCAGTCCTCAAAGCTTCTTCCCATTCCCTTGCACTGACCAAGAAATTAATACCAGCACTAACATCTGCGCAATACTCCAAAGCTATTTTTGCAGCATCCCCTGGTTTACCAAGTGCTTGGAGTTCCTCGCAAAGCTCCTGTGCTAGTTGCAAGACTTCCTCCTTCCCAAGTTTAATGAGACCAGCTACTGTCAGAACCCCACCCCAATTACCACACTCATGATAAGCTTTCAAAGCTTTATCCAAACAAGAACAGCACAAATATGTTGCAGCAGCATCCTCAAAGCATTTTGTGGAACTAAGATGATCTCCCCAGGCCTCAAGTACCTGGTTTCTCTTGACAGAGTCGGTGATCAATTGGAGTCCCGAGGGGAAAAGTTGGGGATTTTTCTTCATGAGAATCATAGAATCCTCAAAGTAAGCATCTCCTGCAGAAACAATGTGCTGAAGTGCAGACTCGAACCTCTGCAATCTAAGGTCTATATTGTATTGCATTAACACTATTGGCATGTTTTCTAGTTCTTGCAGATAGGGAAGAAATTCTTTCGGATCCTTTTGTGAATTCAAGGCGACAATAGCTGCAAGGTTCAAATCATAAAGACCTAATGCAGCTTCAAAAACTGCCTCTGAATCAGACAACCACAAAAGATGTTTTAAGGCTTCCTCAGCAGAAGGGTAGAGTTCTCTTCTCAGTTCATCTGAACCCGATAATTCCTTTTCTCGGATTATTTTTATTCTCTCTAAAGCTTGTTCAAGAGCTGGAGGGTCACTTCGAGCTAAAGTGGTCAGAATGCAAAGTTCCCTTGCAGGACTTTCCGTTACATGCTCCTCAAGAGCCTTCCTTATGGCCAGCAAGACAGAGTGGATCTTGCTATTGCTATGAGAACTCTTAAGGTCTCCATGTTCTACAGCTTTAGCCTCATTGTCACGAGGTAGGGATATATAGTTTTTGTACAGTGTCTCCATGATATTTTCATTCTTTATTGAACAGACAAATTCAGTTATGTAACTTAAATTGTTCACCTGCTTGACAAACTCAGCAGCAGACTGAACAAAGCTTTGCCAACCACAGTGGTCAATAATAACATTGAAATCAATTCTTTGCCTTCTTACCATGAGTAATGCATCTTTGTAACGCCCCTGGATCAAAGCATTAATTATTGAGGCAAGGACCAATTTTCTGGGGTAGATGCACTCAAGATTCCCTCGAACTGTTTGAAGTATGATAGCAGACTCGTCACCGTGCAGAACACCTACAATTCTGGCACCTCTTTCCCATATCTGAATATAGTTTCTTTCATCTTCTCCTTTTCTGCGCTTGAAAACTGCCAGGAAGTTCCCATACTTAACCTCCAGTTCTCCTTTCAGGACATCACTAATATCGATGATAAACAGTAAATCCTGCTTAGTTGCAAGAATCAAATGGGTGACAGTGTGGTCAGCAGAATTCGAGTAGAAAGAAAAGCTGCTGCAATTGTTGCACAATGTCCTTTCACCAACGAGCAATCTACCACAGTCATCGAGACCAAAAAGCAAAGCTTTCTGCGGCAAACAACCTCCAATTTGCACAAGATCCATCCATGGGCAAGATGAAGAAAAACTCATATCATCACGTTTCTGATGAAGCCCTCTGGCATCAGCCAACTTCAACGCATACTCAAACACTTTCCCACCATCAAACTGAACATATGCTGAGCACCCGTTACCCTGGTCAGGAACTATACCAATTACAGTACCTTCAAGAGATAATCTATTCAAACCTTTAGCTTGCCAACCAGAGCATGTCACTGAATTAGGAATACAATCCTCAGAACACATGAGCTCAATTTCTTGGAGGCAATATATAGAAAGCTCATCCTTAGAGGACTCTTTTATTGCTGAGTTGCTAATTTGATTATGGCCAACACCAAGAAGCTTATGTGAATCCAACCATGCAAGGTGAATGAAAGATCTATATCCTGAATCAAAAGAAGCAGCCTCAACATCGAACTCTTTACCTTCTAGCTCCTCCCAACAATCAATTGCAGGAAGCTCTACAACACATAATCTGCCATCTGACAAGGATGCAGCCAGGTGATTCATAGAACTTTTAGAGCAAAACGCCATACTCTGAATGGCAGAGGGAAAATTCAAACAAAAGAGGTACATAGGTGGTGGGATGAGAGATAAAGAAAGAGGGGTTATTAGTATCTTGCCATCATCAATTACAAGTGCCACTGAGTTATTCATGACAGCTGTATTCCAGACAAAGTTGTAGGTTGTGATATGCCCACTAATAGTCCAACAAACCAACTGTAGAGGCTTTATCGGATCCCACATGAATCTGACTCTGTCATCCTTCATGTATCTGATTTCTTGCTTTAAGTACCAGTGGTTGTTACTTAAGAACCAGATCTTCAGAGAGTCATACTTTTCACCTCTGACCACAGCAGCTAGAAGGTCCGAGTTACAATTCCACTTCACAAGTTCTACAGTAGCATCAATTTCTACGTTGAGGCAAAATGAGCTTCTTTCTAATCCATTCCTCTCAAAGAAAACTATAGATGGGCATTTTCTATCTTCTTTCCGGTCATAAACTGCAGCAATTTTGGCTCCACTGGGCATCCAATCCAAAGTTGACCCCATGAAGGGATTTGATTCTGAAACAGAATGGAGTGCCCCCGAGTCTCGTTCCCAGATTTTAAGCTTTTTATGCAAGATCTGAGAATTATTCACCCTGCTTAACGTTGTAAAGTATTTGCCATCACCTCGCCATGAAATTGGGCTCTCCGACGAATAATTGGAAGAGTAAGTATGTTCATCTGAAACAACAGCGCAATGATTTTCAGTCATTTTCTTAGCAGAAGCATAATTCAAATTTCAAGCACCAAACATGTGCAACCAAATATGACAACGTACATTCAAGTTACATTCTTGAAAGAAAATATGTTTGCAATAATCTGAGAAAAGGTAAGAGTGAAGACTTCAATAACTCTGTTAGTACACTCAATGTACGAGACATGCTATCATATTACCTTTTCCGAGAAGGCAATACAAATCGAGGACTTATTCACATACTTGCAAACTGAAATCAAGAGTTAATATAATGACCTTTGTATGCTTCAATGCTCCTGCGTCAACATGCTAAGATTTAATACCACAAGAACTAATGTTTTCACGTGCAGAAAACCAGTGGCGTTTTGATAAGAGAACAAGCACATGCATTGAAGAACTGGACAAGACACTACCAACCAATTAAAAAGCCAGCAGACATTCTTGTTACCTTCAATTACTGTACAAGTTCATCATATTAAACAAAAAATCTCCTATACTGCCTGGAAACATAATTTTCAAATAATTATGAAACTAACTAAAACCAAACTAGAATTGTCATTTTCCGCAGTTCAATTTTCTTTAAACATAAGAGCACGTTTATACAGTGAAATACAACCCTCTTAATATTATAGCTTCAACCTGGAAAAGACAAAAGTAAAATGATCCCGATAGAGGAAAATATAGCAAGCAAAAATGACGACATGCTTGTGATTTCAAAGAATTTGATCTTCAAAAAGGAATACCAAAAATGTACACATAATCACCAAAAGAGCATTGTAAGGATTATAGAACTTCACTTGAAGATGCAAAAGCATTTAGTAATTCAGATATATGGAAAGAAGTCCTTACTTACGTCAATATCTTCAGGCAGATCATCAAGTGCCATCTCGTATAAAACATCCCAGTCGGGTGTCATCACTAGAATCTGTCCAAAACCAGTAATTACACCAAGAAGATCTCCATCTGGACTAGGTGAGATACACTTCACTCCACCCTCCAATCGGCCAACAATTTCTGTTGTATTATCATCTGCAGTGTATAGCAATAGAAGACCATATGAAGTCCCAATAATCAATGCTTCTTTTTCCATTAAATAATCCATGGAAGTAATGAAATCCCCAGGCTCTAAATCAATAAGGTTATCTGATATGGAATTCCAAGCTCCTGCATTCTGCCATAACAATGAGCTAGTCAGAGAATGATTTTTCTGAGAGGACAAACTTACTCACTCTAAATCTTGGGCCCATAACAGGGCCATTTAAATTGTTTATCTTAGTTATTGATGATAATAGTGATTATTAAATACAAACAACAATTTGGTGAAGCATATATGAAGCTGGAAGAGGAAGCTAAGTAAATTCATAGTGTTTGGTCTGACTATATAATACTTCCTGGAAATTAGGAAAATCTTATATGGCGTTTGGTTTTACTTTTTATTTTTTTCCAAAAAGAAAAATTCAGGTATTCAAACTATGTTTGGTTATTTTAAAAAAACAATCTTTTCCAAATTTTGGAAAAAAAAATGACCTTCTTTGATAACAAGCTTTTCAAAGTTTGCAAACAAAGCTAAAAACTTTGCAACCAAACAAAGTTGCAGGAAAAATTGAAGAAGAAAGAATTCACCACTTCTCCAACTAAAACCAGCGCAAACATGAGAAGAACTAACTCCAAATCGAGGACACGGCACATGCCATTTAAATTGTTTATCATAGTCATTAGTGATAATACTCCTACAAATTTATGGGACATCTTTATCTAATAGAAAATCAATTTGACTAATCTTCAAAGCTAGATTGGATAATCACGCCCTTAATATCAAAAAATTATAATCTGAATATTCAAAAATTATACTAACAATATTACAAGTGGTAATTCTTCTCATATCAACAATAACATACCCCATGTAATCTCATAAGTGGGATCTGGGGAGGATAGTGTGTAAGCAGGCCTTACCCTACTTTTACTTTGAGAAGGTAGAGAGGTTGTATCCAATAGTCCCTAGGAGAATTCTTCTCATATGATAAAAAAGATACTCCCTCCGTTCACTTTTACTTGTCACATTTTTCGTTCGCTTTTACTTGTCACATTTTTTTGATGATCATGGTGTGCGAGCCAGCTTTCTCACAGCTCGACAAATTCCACAGGATACCTAAAACCTCCCGCTCGCAACAGATACCAGGAACCTTTGTCCACCAAGCTAAAACAACAGATGGGAAGAAATCCCCTAGTATTTTGCCGCCGTTGAGATTTGACTCTCATGGCTCTCTACCACTTCATTGACCACTAGGTCGCACCCTTGGATGCTATACTTATCATATTTCGCTTCTCCAGAGTCAAATTGTATGAATTTTGACCAACATCTTTTAACATGTATTTTTTCATCATATTAATATGAGAAAGATTGCAACTTACAGTATTTCTCATATAGTTTTTCAAACATCTAAATTTACAACAACATACTCAATATAATCCCACGCAGTGAGGTCTGGAGAGTGTAGAGTGTACGCAAAACTTCCCTCTACCTAGACAATTCAAATATCTAAACTTAAAATTTCAAAATATCGAATTAATCTAATTCAATTTAGCTCAAAGATTAGTCAAATTGACTCTCGTCCTCGTGTGGCAACAAGTGTCACATAATATCAAATACGTGCAACAATTAGGTGATGGAAGAAGTGGTACAATTTTGGAAGAACTTACATTAGGTGATGGAAGAAGTAAAGTGTAAATGAAGTTTGAAGATGAAGCTAAGAAGAGACGATTGCGCTCAACGTCAAATGCTGCAAAACTGATAACCTCATCTTCGGAGTTTAACTGAAGCTTCGAAAATTGTTCCTTCAATATCTTCAGATTCTTCATCTTCTATTGACGTTTTGTGTAGCAACGAAAGCGAAGAATTTCAGAGAGCAAATTGATTGAGCGAAGAAGAAGATGGAAGTGGGATTTTGGGGTTTTAGCGGTTGCTGAACCCTAGAGAGAGAATTTAGAGTGAGGTATTTTTAGGGTTTAAGTTCGAGAGAGCTTTTCTTTTCTTTGATAGTTGCGGTGGTGTGGTAAGTTTTTTTGTGGGTTCGAACCTAGGGTACGAGGATTGTTGGGAGCGTTTTACCTTTCAAATGAGTTTTGATGCAAATTAAAATTGGTCAAACTCTAAAACGAATATTGGACACTGGGCGAAAAAACCTAAATAAAAAAAGAGAGTTAAAACTATCACGATTGAAAAATCTTTCCTATATCGTGATGGTACCTACACCCAATTCAATACGCGAATCAGTGATCGTGGTGGGGTGGTAAGTTTGTCTATGCATTCGAGGTTTGAGTACGAGGGTCGTTCGACTTTATTAGGAAGCATTTTACCTTTCAAGTGAGTCTTTTGATGCAAATTAAGATTGGTCAGACTCTAAAACGAATATTGGACACTGGGTGAAAAAACCAAACTAAAAAAAGAGACCTAAAACTATCACGATTGAAAAATCTCTCCTATGTCGTGATGGTACCTACACCCAATTCAATACGTGAATCAGTGGTCGTGGTGGGTTGGTAAGTTTGTCTATGCATTCGAGCTTTGAGTACGAGGGTCGTTCGACTTTATTAGGAAGTGTTTTACCTTTCAAGTTAGTCTTTTGATGCAAATTAAGATTGGTCAGACTCTAAAACGAATATTGGACACTGGGTGAAAAAACCAAACTAAGAAAAGAGACCTAAAACTATCACGATCGAAAAATCTTTCCTATGTCGTGATGGTACCTACACCCAATTCAATACGCGAATCAGTGGTCGTGGTGGGTTGGTAAGTTTGTCTATGCATTCGAGCTTTGAGTACGAGGATCATTCGACTTTATTAGGAAGTGTTTTACCTTTCAAGTTAGTCTTTTGATGCAAATTAAGATTGGTCAGACTCTAAAACGAATGTTGAACAATGGAGAAAAAACTAAATTAAAAAAGAGACCTAAAACTATCACGATCGAAAAATCTTTCCTATGTCATGATGGTACCTACACCCGATTCAATACGCAAATTAGTCTCAATATAGATTTTTGCGAGTTTTACACTTCAATTATAGATTGTTCACTTTTTCTAGTTCAGGCAATAGAAAAATGGAACATATGATAGTTGGCTTAATCAGCTTCGAGGTGTGTTTTAATACATAAAAGGTGATAGTTTAGGTAGAGAAAAGGAGCGAATAATTGGAATGTGAAACTCGCGAAAGAATGACATTTAAGTATGTTTTTAACCATTAATTCATTATATTTTTAAATTTTATTTTCACCCGATGTCTGATACCCGCATTGCATCCCAATCAAATTTGGATTCACTTCAAAAAATAAAATTAGGATTCACTTAGAAAAGTTTTACACAGAGAGTAAAACACCCTACCAAAAATAACTCTCGCACGAATCTGAGATTTCTAATTGAAAATGGAGAAGTGCTTACCACTTCGTCTGAAAAAGGGCAAAAAAGTAAATCAATTCGTAAATTAGAGGTAACGACAAGGGCATAATTAATCCCAACATTTTACGGCGGCAAAATTATCCTATTACGCATAGTTCAAGGACAATTTTAGCCCTTTGCCATTTATCTATTAATTGGACAATTCTTTTGATCATTCTCTTTTCTTTTCTTTTTTTACGATTATAGTGTCCAGATCACCTTTCACGCACTTTGACTAATTCCGTTTTTTGATCACTCTTATTATATGAGATTACAACTTCCAATACTAAATAAAATTATAACAGTGACATACAAGTCAGCTTGCACGTAAATCGACTATTTCATCAGGTACCTCCTACAGAAAAACATTACCTATGCACATTGCCCATAACAACAGAATATGCATCAAGGGAAAAGAAATGGTGAAAATAAAGGAGATTCTATTACTATTACTATGTCAAGATAATATAGAGAAACATAATATTAAAGCAGAGGTATTACATTGTAACCTCTCATAAAACTCATACAGCTGCTGTTAACCCAAACAAGCCTAGATAAGTCGCAAAATCAGCTCAGCTCTCGAGGCGATGGTTCTCCGATGGCTCGGGTATCTCCTTAAGCTTCCGTTAGTTTTCTTGCAGATATACATACATGGTGATCGTTGGACGTTGCTGAGCTGAGTTAAAAGACTTGATGTCATGGTACATTTTGAATTTCACCAGCCCATTAGTGTTTTCTTCACTCTATCAACGATTTCAGTCCTAGCTCGCCTGCTGGCTAACGGGTATTCTGGGCTTTCATCCAAACGGAACCTGTAAACTTCCCACTGCCTTTCTGCTGTTGAATGCCTTGCAATTTCAGCCTGCAAAAACGTGTACCCGTTAGAGCTATGGAAGCAAAAACGTGTATGGAGGAGAATTTGAGCATATGGCTACTTACAGAGAAAATACATATCCCGAGTTTTTTTAAGGCACATGTGACATCATAGAAAACACGCGGCCTTCCCTTTCCAGATAACTCAACAGGATTGGCAACCAGTAGTTCTGTATCTGGGCCACGACTAGCAACAGTGACTCGAAGTGGATGAAGCATCTCTTCCTTCAAGCGTGAACACAAAGATTTTATGTTCTCATCATCGATAATCTTTTTCCCATCTGTTCTCTGGATAAATAGGTCTATAGTGCGATAACCCTTGGCGGTAGACTGGATTCTTCCAAAAGCAATCTAGACGTGAAAAAAACAAGCATATATGTTTAATATCTGGAAAAAGGCAATACCAAAGACATTCCAAACTAGAAGCACCAATGAAGACATGAAGTATAGATAATCACATTCGTTAGATAGTTCCGATCTTTTTTGTTCCTATACATCAAAATTTCATAGGAAATAAAATTCGAGAACTATCTCCACATCGGAAGTGGTTTGCTTAAAACACAATTTGATTCCACCGAACGGGCATTCACTAGACAGTTAGTAAAATATATGGTTACCTGAATATCACAGTCCTTTGAAGTCCTCAAAATGTCATAGATGAGACCCTTTTGATCAACACATTGTATTTGAAGCAACGTATGGACTGGGCTCAATAAGTTATCCACTGTGATGGTTGCCTTCTTTAATTTTGCTGTATCAGAAGCAGAGGACATGGGAACTGCTTCCTTAGACATTTCACAACTAAACAACTCTTCTGCAACTTCTTGTGGAAGAGAAGTGAATCCATGCTGAACTTCACATTCAGGCCCCGACAACTGAAGTTCACAGCTAATGCAATATTCTCCCAGAACATCGCTTAAATGTTCACATGTCTCATCTCGTCTTTGTTTCGTGTGCAGCAAGTCCCTGATATGCAAGAATACCGAGCAGAAATGTAAATATTACCACATAACAAGCAATTACTGATAACTTTTAATGCTTAGCTTTTTCCTCATCTGATAGGAGAAATGAATATCAACCTTAACAGCCCAACATTCAAATTATATGGTGGATGAAGTTTGAATTGCCAATAGGATCAACAACAGTCAGTTTTCTGGTCAAAAGAGCAAAAATAATAAAATAATTCCAACAATTAATAGAAAAAGAAAAAGAATTTTAACAACTACTTAGGCTGAAAATATTGCAAAATCAGCCAACCAATCAACTAAACCTCAACCTCAAACTACTTGGGATCGGCTATATGATTCCTCTGTATTCAATTTGCTCTATACAAAACAAAAATTCATTCCAAAGGAAAGGAAAAAGATACTGCTAATTTTTGTAGAGAATTCACTGAAGGGCATCCATGTCTTTAACATATAAGATCTTACAGTATTGGTTCGATATAAAAGTGTAAGGACAGCATAATACTTGGAATTGAATTTGACATTGTTAGTTTCACCTTAATGGTTGTTGGGCTTAGTTAATATTGGTCAGTTAAGAAAGGGACTTTGTTCAGTCTAATAGCCAATCACCGTGTATCGGGTTCAACAACCAGAGATGGTTTCGTCTTATGGCATTAGCAGCATCAATAAAGATGCTGCAAGGCCACATAATAAACAATCTTATACCAAATAGAGCACTAAAAATCAAAGGCGGCGTAAACCTGTTGAGAACTTCAAGAGACTTACATGCCATCATCAGTTATGAAGAAGAGATCCAAAACTTTGTCATCTGGTGTCGTCATAACTTTTACTCTTTGAATTGTTAGCTCAAGCTCGCAAAGGATCTTAGTAACATCTGAAAAGCACAAATAACCACATGAGAACTTTATGAAGCCGTGTGCAAGTAAGAAAAGCACAACAATTAGACGCATTATACTTACCATGCAGCAACCCTTTCCTGTCTAGGCAAAACACCTTCAATAGGTAAACTGGAGGCGGTGCGGAAGCAGTGGACTGTTGGTTTAGGTAAAATGAAATCATGCATGAGGGACATGTAGACATAAGCCTATTTTTCAAGCTTCCCCAATCAACCTTTAGCGAGCTTGGACGTGGCACAACCCATAGTACTATGTAACACCATTTCCCATCGGTGGCAAAATCTGTATTAACTTATCCATCAATATCTTACAACATGCTAAGTAGCTGGTGAATTAAATCATGAAGGCGTTAAAAAGACAGCAATAATAGAGCTAAAACACATTCTGTCAGGAAAATGCAAGAACTTGAAGCTATATGTAAACTTGAAAACACATAAGTTCAACTAAAGACGTATTCTGACATTTCATCGCAAGTAGTTTGTTCGTCTTGTAATTTTTTTCCAAACTATGACACAAGACAGGAATCAGAAAACCTTAAAGATGATAAGTTAAGAACTTTTAAAGAGAAAATTCAACTTGAAAGAAAGCAACGCGATGGTTTATTAATTTCTTTTCTTTTCTCCTCTTCTCTCCCTCTAACAACTTTATCTTAACACTGAATACTAACACAGATTTGGCAAACTAGAAAATCAAAGCTCATCTATTAACATGAGGCCTCAGGTTCAAAATCAAGTGGAAGCAAAAATACTACTCCCTCCGTTTCAAAAAGGATGCATCGTTTCTTTTTTAGCAACTCTTTAATTACAACTTTCCACAGACATGTTTAAGACCACAAGATTAAAGAACATTTTGGTACATTTTACATATTTTTAGTTTATAATCACAAGATTCAAAAGTCTTCTTTACTTTCTTAAACTCCGTGTCAAGTCAAAAACAGACAAACATATCGAAACGGAGGGAGTAAGTTTCTTCCCATCTGTCCCAGCCTTGGAGGACAGAGTAACTCGGTACCTGTGCTTGTGGAGGTGGTAGCAGGTACCCTGTAAAATTAGTTGAAACGCACGCAAGCTAGCCAGACACCATGGTTATTAAAAAAAACATATTTTCCACTTTTTTGTCAATGAATCAAAAGATTAAGAAACTAAATCAAAACATTTACACAAAAAGCACAAACCTTTAGCCACCATTACAGTATACAATATTGAAATACCCAACATATTAGCATACATTCAAATCAACCACATACAAACCATCAGCTCAGCAAGAAAAAAAATTAGCATTCAATGTTAAAAAAAAACATTAAAAAATGGAAATTCAACAACAACAACAACAACAAATGGCCAATAATTCAAACAAAAAAACATAGATCTAATGAATAAAGAGCCAAGATTTTCATTAAGGAGGTTTAAAATACGAAGAAATAAACACACGAAGAAGCTAAAAGGATTCAACAATTAATATATACATAAAAAAAAAAATTTTATTCACGTATAAACAGACTAAATAGCTGACCTCCACGAGTAACATAGAGACCAAATTCAAGAACAATTCTACATAGGTCACATCCAAGCCCAGCTTTATCGGGGCAATTCACGGTTATAGAAATCGGGTCACCGGGTTTCACCCCATGTTCAATCAAAACGACGTCGTCCCATGCAATTCCCATTTTTCTTCCTCTTCTAACAATTCACCGGACCGGCATCGGCGGGTTTGTGTATATATGAGAAAATTCTCCGGGGAGAATTTCGCGGGTAACCGGCGTCGCGGAATATAGAGAAAAAAAAAAGTTATCCGGGCGAATACATAAATAATGGAACTTTGAGGGGCTTTAAAGACAAAATCGCCGCACCGTTTATGTATTTGCAGTGATGATAATTTAATTTGTTGAAGAAGAAGAAGTTGTTTTGGTTTGGAAAAATGGGACCCACAGACACATCATAGACACGTCAGATGTGGTTTGGCATTATTTCACTTAGCAATAAAATAATAATCGCGGTGTTCGATATTTGTTTTGAGTCTGAATAATTTCGATCGTATCGAAAAATCCTATTTAAAGGTAAAGAGTTACGCGTTCAATTTTTACAGTCTGTTTGGATGGTTGTTATGTATTATTTCATAATGTGTTTTATTGGATTATATCATACTATATTATTTAATAAATATACAATATTTGGATAGATTATTCCTGTCATTATATATTGTCGCATATCAATAATTTAAATGATAATAAAAAAGTAAGGTAAATAATGAAATAGATATTAAATAATAAGTTTAAAAAAAAAAGTAACGACGCGATTTCACAAAGTGAGATTTTTTGGCATCACCTAACAATGAATTTAACGATATGATACAATAAATTTAAATAACAATCAAAATAAATATTGTATTTAAACTAATAACATAATATAATATAATATCCAACCAAGTTGTTAAGATTTTAAGCATTAAACTCATTATATTTTAAATTTTTTGGGCTATATTTACTATTTGTTGTAATTTTTATAGAAAGATTTATATTTAACATTAAAAGTATTGGGTTCAGATGAATAAACTAGATATAGATACTTTGTGTATGTCTCTGCTTATCAAAGGCAATTTCATTTTCAGAGCTCAAACTCGTAACATCTACTTAAGAATGAAGAAGTATCACACTACGTCCTTTAAATTTTAAGGCAAATTTAAAGTTTTATGAATTCTGAAATTTGTTATATGTGTATATTCAGTAGATTTTTTCGCACCTATATTTGTCATTGAATCAAAATTATTAATTTTTTTTAAATTTGTATTTTTTTTTTATGCTAGTTCTGCTCCTCGTATTTGATAATAATTTCTAATATTCTTTAAATGTACTAAACCACGAATTAAGAATTTTGTGAATTCTGAACTTTGTTATATATGCATATTCAGTAGATTTGTCCCACTCCTATATTTGACTGAATAAAAATTATTAAATTTTGTCGAATATGTATTTTTTATGCTAGCTTCGCCCCTTATATTTGACGATAATTTCTAGGATTCTTTAGATATACTAAATCACTATTCAAAAAAAATCTTAGGTTAAACCAAAAATAAATAAAAAATCTTAGGTTTAACCAAAAAAAAATAAAAAATCTTAGGTTTAACCAAAATAAAATAAAAAATCTTAGGTTAAACCAAAAAAAAAATAAAAAATCTTAGGAGTAATATACTTTTTGCTTTTAAATCTTACATCCACTTTTTAATTAGTGAAGATTCGAATATCATTACCATGTGATTTTTACATTGTTTAATTAGTTATCAGTATCTTTTTATTATGCTTTTATTATTGATCAAATATGTTGTGATCCATTTTATAGCATATTCGATTGTGAAGTCAATCTTTATATTAGGGTAAATTATTTATATCATTCATTTTAGAGTATGGTTTTTTTTTTGAGTCATGTTAATACAGAATATTTTGTACATCACACTGTCTTTTTTTATTTTGAAAACAAGATTGTAATGTTATGAGTTTTGCGAGAGAAATTTTTGACAATTATTAATGTTGTAAAAGAAATTTGGAGTAATATATTACATTTTTAATCAGTTTCCAATCAACTTTCTTACGCACACAAAAAAATGAAATCAAAATTATTTAACTCGATTTTAAGTTCTGAGAATGAAATTGGTTTGATAAAGAGTGTTTACCTCATGAGATTTTTCGAAGTCAATCCAGAGTAGCCATGACCGGTGGCACAAAACAGATATTGAATACCATATGAAAAAATAATCAATAATTTAAATTCAAAATAAAGCTCATTTTATGATAAAAGTATTTCACCATTAAAATATTAACCAAGGTCTCGAGTTCGAGCATCGAAAATGGAGTCGCTTTTTGTCAGGAGCGCTTTATACCTCAAAGTAAAATTTTCGATATATGAAACTAAATTAATCAGACTTCAAAACAGATATTGGACGCCTGATGAAAAATAATAATTAAAAAAAAAAGATATTTCACAATTAAAAGCTAGTACTGCTGACTGTATTCCAATACACTTTGCATGAACCTAATTAAATTTATTAATGTTGTTAATTTGTATTGGAAGGACCATGTTTTAAAGATATTATTTTTTAATTAATGAATCATCTTTTATGTTTCCACTTTTTGTACAAAGTTCAGTATTTTATATTCAACTTTTGCTCATCCAAGATACAAATTTGATTTTTCTAATAAGTGATTAGGAGGATTATGCAATTCTTTTTATTATCTTTATATTAGTTATGTACAATAAAATTATTTGTTTATATAAATTATTATTAAAATCATAGAAAGGATGTATTATGAATTCAACAACCAATAATAAAGTTGGAGGTAGGTGATCCACAAATAAAATTAAAAATCATTATAATTCACTATTGTTTCCTTTTTCATACTTAGTATGATTTCTTATACTAGAGTTGAAGGTTATTCGGAAATAGTTTTTCTATTTCTACGAGGTGGTAGTAAGGTTTGCGTACATTCTATCCTCCTCGACTCTACTTGTTGGATTTGACTGGATATATCATTGTTGTTATTGTTATGATTCTAACCATTGGCGCATTAATAATATTCATCTTTCACTTTTGAACATGTTGCACACAAATTTAAGAATTCTTTATTCTTTTAAATAACTTTTTCTAAAAAAAAAGAGGATTTTTTAAATCTAACTCAAACTAATTATAATTTCTCTACATACATAATGTTTTATTACTTTCTCTGTTCAATTTTATCTGATATTCTTTTATTTTTAATCCATTTAAAAATGATATATTTTAATATTTTACAAAAAATTAATTAATTAATTTTATTTTAAATAAAATAATTTCCAAAAACTCCAACAAGTGGTTGCTATTTGGTTGTACAATTTCATCCAATAATTGAAGTTGACTTATCTTTGCCCTATTATTGATAGGAAGGGATTGGTGGAATAAATTTGCAACTTGTCTTTTGTTTGAAAATAATAAAAACATTAGTCCATTCATTCTAATTATATAACATAATTTGAATCGACATAAAATTTAAGGATACAAACAAACAAAAGAACGTTTGAAAGAAAGAAGAAAATAATAAAATAATTAATATAAATAATAGTTCACTCAATTACTTAAATAAAAA
Organism: Jaltomata sinuosa; assembly: GCA_003996215.1. NCBI lineage: Eukaryota > Viridiplantae > Streptophyta > Magnoliopsida > Solanales > Solanaceae > Jaltomata > Jaltomata sinuosa. The sequence goes on from QJPP01000067.1 coordinate 706,624, forward strand.
ATAAATAATGAATCCACAATATATGTATAATATACTATATAATTGTGTATGATTTGTGTGCATTGACTAGAGAAAGAAAATATGAATTTGATCGATTATTTGTGTAAAGATTTCTTTTAAAATTGTAGTATTAAACATATCGTAGAATTTGTATGGGTATAAAAATAATTGAAACATGTGATTGTATCATAACATTCGTTTGATTATGAAAGTTTCTCGTTAAGGGTACAACAAAAAATATAAATTTAATTATTTTTAAATAAAAAAAATGTGTCACGTAAATAGACACAAGAAAAAGTATTAGGCGGCTGCTAATTAGTAATCAATTCCAATTAGACATTCAATATTTTGCCTTTTTGCCTTTTATAGGCCATACATGATAATTTGCAAGAGTAACATTTAAATGTCTAAATTTAATTAAATAAATTTATTTAAGCCTTATCTTGATGATTAAAAACTTCACATGAACCTTATCTTAATGAGTGATTGTTGTAAAATCACACACAAAAATACAAATAAATGGTGAAGTGTGACATGAATTGAGTGAATGTGAAAAGATCATGCTGATGCAAGGATAAGTTTGTTACCAATTCAAATACGCATAATATATAAACGTGTCTTTTCACTTGTTTTCAGCTGATATTTATGTTCTTTAATTTTGGGTGTACACAAAGTAAGCACTTAAAGTTGTGTAAAGTTGAACAAGAAGATACACGCATCATATTTGACATTCTACGTGAATTTTTACGTAAAATGCGTGGTGTGCTTGTTCAACACTATACAAATTTAATTGTTTACTTGTGCACACCCAAAATCGAAAGACATAAATATCAATTAAGGTTAAGTTAAAAAACACATTTATATATTATATCATTCAAATATGTGTTGATGGGCTCATGTATGCATCGAGAAGTGTCACTTTGGAGTAAATCGTCATTTTATACTCATGACTTAAATTTGATATTTTTAAATTAGTTGAGCTCCAAAATAAATAAGTATTAAACATTGAATGAATTTTTTTTAATGAACGTGTTGATGGTTTCTACTGATATAATCTTCTAGTGATACATTATTTCCTCTTTATATGAAATTAATTTACGAAGAAAAATATACGCCATAATATATTCATATGACCCATACACAAGAATAACACAAATAAATTAAAAAAATACCAAAACTATAATCTCGAAAATCATTCAATGGCTAAGATATTACTTAACTAGCGTTTAGCCATAAATTGCAAGAGTAAATTTTAATAATTTATCATTAAATATCTACTTGGTCATAAAAATTGATCATATTTAATTCAATTATTTTCAAGTTCTAAAAAATATATGTAACCCTTTAAATCTTGTGATATTAAACTTATCATACTATAAGATATGGAAAATTTACAAAATAAAGAAAGGAATACTCCATCCTTTCCAAAAAAGTTACTATTCCGTCCGTCACAATTATATAATTAGAATAATTTTAATGAAATGATTTATAACCACACAAATATTCAAGAATTATTTTTGGACCACAAGTTTTAAAAGTCTTTTCTTTTCTTAAGCACCGTGTCAAATCAAAGTATGTCACATAAAATAAGGCGGAAAGAGTATTAAGTTTCATTTATTGAAAGTCAATTTAATTAATTTTCAAAGTTAAATTAAATTATATTAATTTAATATTTTAAAATTAAAATTAACTATTCAAGAACTATACATAAAGTATTAAATTACAACTTCTCATATTAACAATACACTTACAATTTCTCAAAAAAATATCTTTGACAATTATTTTGAAACAAAGAAAGTAATACACTTATATTGGGAACGGGAATTTATAATTTTTTGGGATTTTCCCAATTTTGAAGTAAATCACTAATATGCTTGAACTGTGAAGAACACTGCTTAAGCTTAAAAAATACTCCATCTATTTCAATTTATTTAACTTATTTTGACTTAATACAGAGTTTTAAAAAGTAAAGAAATTTTTTGAAACTTGTGGTATTGAATCAAAGATGTGTCAAATGTATTAAAATATCATTTAATCTTGAATATGACACGTAAAAAGTTAAAATTATAAAATTTCCAAAAAAAAAACATTCTTTTTTAAACGGATTAAAAGGAAAAATAGATCAAACAAATTAAAAGAAAAGTAACAAAGTAATTCACAAATGGAGCTAAACATCACTGGAATTCACATTCAATAACAAAAAATTCATTCAAAATCACATAAAAAGACAAGAATGAGAACGATACCAAAAGATTTCATTGATAAGAAAACCAGTCAATTACATAAAAAAGCAACAAATTCACCATTTTTAACCACCAAATCCATAAAGAGTCCTTCCCTGTCTCTTCAATGCATAAACAACATCCATAGCAGTAACAGTCTTTCTCCTAGCATGTTCAGTGTACGTAACAGCATCGCGTATCACATTCTCCAAAAATATCTTCAATACCCCTCTCGTTTCTTCGTAAATCAACCCACTGATTCTCTTCACTCCGCCTCTTCTAGCTAACCTTCTTATCGCCGGCTTAGTTATTCCCTGAATGTTATCACGGAGAACTTTACGGTGTCGTTTTGCTCCGCCTTTACCCAGCCCCTTTCCTCCCTTTCCACGGCCAGACATTTTTGAGAAGATTTTGAGTGGAGTTGAAGTGATTGGTGAAGGGAAAGTGGAGGGGTGGGAGTTTATATAAGGGGAATTTTGGAGGGGTTTTTGAATTTTTTGGGGGGATGATTTTGGCGGTTGATTGAATTTCTGAAATTTTGAATGGACGGTTTGAGATTGTGATCCGGGGGAGTTGTTTTTGTTTGTTGTGGGCCGTTGATATAATGCAATCGACGGATAGTTTTCATTTGTGTATTCTAAATGGATTGATGACGTGGCTTGTGTTCTTGTAAATTTTGCCGGGAAATTTTTTCTTTCCACCAAATTTAATTAGTTTTCTAATTTAATCATTTTGTCTCAATTATGTGGCACCGTTTGAGTATGCGTCAAATTCAACAAACATATTTATCTGATTATAAATCATTTTACCAAGAATAAAATGGGAGAAAAAATAAAAATAAGTCATTTCTAATTATAAAAATGTGACAATGAAAATGTGTCACATAGTTTGAGACAGTGGAGTACTAAATAACGTTATAATTAGAGATAATATTGTATTAAACAGCCTTTTCAGGGGTAGGGGTGGAATGGTTGTACTCTTTTAGCTATGGTTTAATGCTAAATTTTTCAAGTATAAATAAAATGAAGATGTTTGTAATACATTTTCTTTTAATTTAACAATATTGAGTGCAAAAAAGTTTTTCCATCAAGAAGATTGTTGTAGAGGACTCCTTAACAAAAAGATCATAATTTGAAAGCCAAAATATATTGGAGTTCAAATCCTTGTAGAATTATCCTCTCTTGAATTATTACAACAACAATAACATAGCAGTGTAATCCCACAAAGTAGGGTCTGAGAGGGTAGAGTGTCCACTGTCCACAGACCATACCACTACCTTAGAGGTAGATAGACTATTTCCGATAGACCCTCTCTTGAATTATTATTTTTTTTCATATATTGCAAGACAGTTTTTGTCGGCGTTTTTTCTTCTCAAAAAGAATAAAATTGCAAAAGAAAAAACAAAAATCAAGAAAGGTACTACTAACTAAAACTTGTGTTATAGTAAAAGTTGATAATAGAAATCAAGGTACCTCACAAATCATTTAGAACAAGAATAAACACTGATCACTTACAATGAAAATTACATTTCTCAAGTGTTTGTTGAAAATTAACCTGCTAGGATATGTGATAATCAATACACCATTTACTTCTCAATCTATCCAATTTGATACTTGTACTAATAGAGGAAACTGAACTTGTTGTTTACGAATCTAACTCCTTATGGTATCCCAAATGACCACATGGTGAAAGGCAATTTATGAATCACGACTCTAAACTGAAAGTCTCTCTGCCTAAGATAGAGGTAAAATATGCGTACACTAGGTGTGTTGTTGTTATTGACTCTGAACTGCTGATTGGGATAGAAGGCAACATGTTTAATTGATTCCAGTAGTCGATTCAACACCTTCACTTTCTCTCAGACAACTAGGAAGCCACCACAACGAACAACATTGTTGTGATTCTTCTGGGCATGCCAAGCCTTTTGGAATGTATGCAATATATGAATCCCTGTAGACTTAGCAAGGACGATGATTTCATAACAAAGTTTACTAGCACAATTTGCATGTAGAATTTACTTGAGAAGTAGAGCTCGGGAAGAAAATCAAGCTAGAGGTAAGAACTTCAGCTATTACAAAATCACTTTCAATCATGATTTCTGCTACTACTCAACATTTGCTTCTGCTACTAATAGCACAATTTCACTGACAACAAGAATACTGTTTCCCTCTTGCCAATAATCCATGGGATTTGCAACAATCAACAACATACCCAACAAATGGCGTCATGGAAAGGTAGAGTGTAAACAAATCTAACCACTACCTCATAGAGACAAAAAATGTTGTTTCCTATAAACCCAACCAAAAAACTTATGAAAATATATCAATCATAAACAATACCCATTGCAATAGATAAACAACTAAATTTTATCAAAAACACAAACAATTGAACAAATCAAGCTCTTAAAACAGCAAAAACAGAACAACTCATTTAAGATAAACAGAATAATTATATCTGAAATACTAATGAGATCCATTTCATTAACAAAAACTACTCAGTTACAATGACATCATAATCTTCAACAACTAATACTAAAATGAAAACACCAGCTAAATTCCATTTCAGCTTAATAAACCCATTTCATTAACCCAAAAACAAAATGCGAAAAATATACGAAAATCAACCACCAAACCCGTAAAGAGTCCTGCCTTGTCTCTTGAGTGCATAAACAACATCCATAGCAGTAACAGTCTTTCTCCTAGCATGTTCAGTATACGTAACAGCATCACGAATCACATTCTCCAAAAATATCTTCAATACCCCTCTAGTTTCTTCGTAAATCAACCCACTGATTCTCTTCACTCCACCTCTTCTAGCTAACCTTCTTATCGCCGGCTTAGTTATTCCCTGAATGTTATCACGGAGAACTTTACGGTGTCGTTTTGCTCCGCCTTTACCAAGCCCCTTGCCTCCCTTACCACGGCCTGACATTTTTGAGAATTGAGAGAGTGAATTGAGCTGAGAAGAGAGGATTTCTTAGGGTTTGTGATGGAAATGAAAGGGGTTAGGGTTAGGGTTTTATAGGGATTTTGATTTTGGAATTTGGGGATTTTGGTTTTGGCGGTGAATTTGAATTTTATTTTCGATTTTGGGGATGAAATTTTTGTTTTACTGTGAGCCGTTCGATGATGTTTGTATCTAACGGTGGAAAAGCGCTGTTTCTTAGAAACGTGGATCGATGAGTGGACAGAAGCACACGGATCGGTGACGTGGACTGTGAAAACAACTTCTTCTTTTTTAGCAAATTTAAAAAACATCAGCCCAACTGAAACTAATTGGGCAAAAATACCAAGAATGCTAATTACAAATCGTACTAGATGTTTGAGTACCAATTGTATTTTGCGTCACTTTTTTTTTGTATTTCACGTTACTATTTTCACTGTTATACAATATGTATTCAATTGTATCAATGTGGATCACCGAATACAATTGTATCAATGTGGATCACCGAATACAATTGTATCAACGAAATACAAAATATAATTCGTATAAACGAATACAATTTGTATTCAATTATATCAACAAATACAAAATACAATTATATCAACGAATTGTATTCATTCGTATTCAGTTTATCAATTCATATCAATTGAATACAAATTGTATTCAGTTGTATGTATCAACGAATATAACTGAATACAAATGTATCAATGAGCACAACTGAATACAAATTGTATTCAGTTGATTGATTTTGGTCAATTTGAACCAGGGAGAGATAGAGGGGAGAGAGTGAGGAGAGTGTACAGCGAGAATGGGAGAGAGGGAGGAGAGTGGCGAGAGAGGGATAGATAGGAGAAGGAAAGGCTATAATTGTATATACCAATAGTTTTGACTAATTGGCAAGGAGTGTAATTGAATTATACTATCGGCATGGACCATAATTAGGCCTCCAATGTTGGTATGTTATGTAATTTTCCCTTTTTTTTCGACAAAAAACATTTATTTCAAAATTTGTGCAATACTCTCTTTTATCATAGTACTAGTAATAAATATATTTGACAATCCAAATTATTTATAAGACGTGTGAAAATTTGTGATTGGAAATATGTCACATAACGTGAGACGAATGAAATACTTACTTACACAAAATAAAAGGGAAAAATGCATATATAAAACTCATTAGCCCTCTTCTCACAATATAACCTAGTAATAGTAATTACGTAGAGAAACGTATGAATTTTTACATGATATATCAATTTTAATAAAACTAGAATATTGATTTTTAATGGCAGTGTGTTATATGAAATAATATCTCTACAAATAGGTAAGTACGTTCTGACCATCCTTCGATTCTCTTTTTGATTACTTACATCATTCATGATCTCAGTTTCAATTATTCGATCTATTGTCTTACATACTTGATACATTGTTTCGTACTAACGTCTCCATTGTTTGGGTAGCGCCGCATTTATTATTGCAAGTTCTAACAGATAGGTAGACAAGCTTCTCCAGTAGTATTGCGGAGTTTCAGCTGATTGGTAAGCTCGAATTCCTTCAGAATTACAATGGAGTCTATGTTATATATAGTTGATGGGTAGGTCGAGGCTCTTGTCCCGTTCAGATATTATACTCTTAGAGACCTGAATACTTAGGTCATGTTGTAGTACGTTTTGGTCAGTTGTGTTATTATTGTTAGCATGATAGCTTTGTCAGCCCTTGTATGTATCTTCAATTGTTGTAGACATCATGGTGGCCTTGCCGGTCTGCACGCTGATTAATTTGTTTCTGTTAAAAACTGCTGGGCTAGTTGAGATTATTGGTGTCGTTGTATAATTTTCTAATTTTGGCTTAGTCGGTCACAGTTTTTGCTAGCTGTGTTCAGATTACCTGTGATTGTTTGAGTATTGATGGTATATGCCCAGTAGCATATATGTCCAGTTAGGTTCGTTCGGGGATCAAGTGTGGCATTAAGTGTCAGTTGCGCCTTCGAGGCTGGAGTGTGACAGATTTGAGATTCTAAATCATGATTTCAACTTTTTAAAATGTAAAACTTGACTCATAAGTTTATATTTTGTAAAAAAAGAAAAGAAAAAAGATCCATCATTTTAAAATTTGCAAAGAAAAGACTCATCCTCATCATAAAAAGATTATTCGTACTATGTGAAAAGATTATATTAAAGAATAACTAGTTACTACTATTGTTGACTAGTGGATCTTTATAAAGTTGAGTGTATTTGAAAGTTTATAAATACAAATATTTATTTATAATGGAACATGAAGATATATGATTCCTCAATGTGACGCCTTAGGATATTCCAATATCTTGTTTATGAATTATGATTTGTTCATTTGATCAGATTGTATAAGAATTGAGGAAATTTGATAGTTTCTACAACATGTGAATTTTCATGTTTATGAAAAAAGAAAATACAACTTAAGAAATTCAAATTGCATGTCCAAACAAAACTTTAACTTCATATCAGTTTGATTTCAATTAATAACTTCGTATTGCATGTTCAAACAAGTCCTTATTTAGATGAAATTTCATTTATGTAGAATTTTCATAATATAAAATGTTTTTTTTTTTAGGAAAGCAGGTAACATCATAGGATGTGTATGTATATAATTTTTATAGTACAAAAGGTGTAAGTGTATGATTTCAAATCACAAAGGATCTGTGCGTAACTAAATTACAGTACAAAGGTGTTTAGTATAATTAACCCGTCTTATTTTATAAAAGTTGATGTTTGAGTAAATATAATACCAGCACTCAACATACATTTGACTTATTAATTTAGATTATAGTGATAATAAATCTAAGTACAATAGTACTAGTAGTTACCAAGCTAATTTGCCATACCAAATATCACACAGAAATTTAGAAATCTAAATAGTTAAACAAACTTTAAAAAAATAAAATTAAAAGTATATGTAAAATATTAGTACTATTTCTTTATCTCAATTTGTTTGTCTTACTTTACTTTTATTTAAAAAAGAATGTTTCTTTTCTTTTTTGATAACTCTTTAATTTCAACTTTCCACACAACATGTTTAAGACCACAAGATTGGAATTTTTTTAATACGTTCAACATATTTTAAATTTAAAATATGTCACGATCCAAATGACCGTGAGTGGCACCCACATTAACTCTCCGATGAGAGAATCATCTAACATGAACCTTAACCTTTGTAGTTTATACTTAATCAATTTTAAAAGAAATAATGCAAAAACTAGCTTAAGTAAACAAAGGTAGTTGAAACTAAATAAATATAGGTGCGGAAATTCAACTACCATTTACATTCCCCAAGAATTTAAAGTTACCATACAAGAACTATAGTCAAAATCCATGTCTAAGATGTCCAAAAATAACTAAAAACAAAGAGTTTCATCGTCCGGATGAAGGACAATAATTCGAGGAGGATCCACGGCAGCTTGAAAAGTAGTGCTCACCTTTGGATCGAAATTTCAATCGCTTAGCCTAGACAAGGTCCGCGTCTCAGCCCCCGAAACACGATCTGCATGCAACAAAAGAAGAATACAAGGTAGTATCAGTACTAAATCACTATGTACTGGTAGATATTATAGACCGACTCAGCTTAAAATAAGTATACAGTCAAATCAGATAACAAGTAAAAGGTACTTCAACACTTAGCATGTATTTCAATCAACAAGTAATCATTCAAGTCAAGTCATCAATATTCATATCACGATCATACAAGTCATAAAAGTATCACCACAACAATATAAGAATCACACTTTCACCAGTCATATCTCATATCACATGAATCTATGTTTCTTTAACCTTTACAATGCACTTAACATTATTAGCCTTATTTCAGTTCATATTTCATTTCACATAACTCAATCCAGAGAAAAAGGCAATAATAAAAGAGTGTACACACATGCTAGGGAGTCTTATTTTTGCCCAATTAGTCACGACTTGCAGGGGACCCTAAGGACCCTAAGTGTCCATGTGCCGTACCAATTCATGGTACCTGCTCCTAAATAAATAACAATATCAATTGAATCGGCTCGTGATACCCGATCTCAAATAAGTAACAATATCAATCTGTACCAGCTCGTGGCATCCAATCTTAAATAAGCAACAATATCAATTTATATCGGCTCGTGGTACTCGATCTCAAAAAAGTAACAATATCAATTCATACCGACTCGTGGTATCCGCTCCAACTATCAATGAACCTATGATTTTCAATTCTGTCTCTCAGGATATAACACAATATACTTACATCATTTCAAGTTCATTAATCGACTCATGTATACACAATTTATTCATTCAAGCACAACATAAAAATAATCACCATTTCAAACATGTTCGAAGATCACTCACAAGTCATATAACTTAACCACATAAATGCACTAAAATAAGTCTCAACTCCAATTTAAATCTTAACCTACCTCGAGTGAAGAATTACCACGCGCAAAGTTACTTCGCAATTGTCTTGCCCTTCCTTAACACTTCAGATCGTTCAAGGTCTATAAACAATAATTTACAAGAGTAATTAATCGGTTACTCTTCATTTCAAGCCTTGAAAATTTAACCCACTAATTCTATTCTTATTCGAGATCTATAGCATTTCTCAAGGGTCAATTATACATTTCTAGTCCCACCATAATCAAATAATCAACACTCAAAAGGTTTCTAGTCAAGTTAACCCATTTCTGCCATTTTTATGCTTAAAGGTCTCTTCTTTATGGAACCTAAGGTTACTCATTAGTCATAATCATGTTAAGAACTATCAGTTTCATGCTAGGAATCATAAAAACACATATTAGAATCAATTCTAGGTGAAATTACACTTACCCATATAATTTTATCCACTTTTCATACTTTTAGGGCTCAAACCCAAGAATTTCACCATTAATCGTCAATCTAAAGGTTTTGGAAAGATTATTGATCGATAAACAAAGAGGTTTACGGAGTTACTTACCTCAAACGAAGAAAAACACTTAATTCTAGGAAAATCGCCATTTTGGAGCTCTAAAACGCAACTTGTAGTTTGTGAGAAAATAATACAGAAAATGACTTGAGTGCAGGAATTTGTCTGACGAGCCACGCCTCGCTACGATGATTCGCTATGACGAGAATGACTCGCTACGGCGACTCGTCACGACGAGAGTCCGTCTCGTCATGGCAAGCTGCAATTTTCAGATTGTCGGAACTCGCTCAAAACCCCTCATTTTACTACACACTTTATTTTCTCCGCATTATGAATTAATCCCGACACAACAACTAGCATAATCGGAGTTCTATGAACTCGATTTTCCTTCCAAAACTTCTTACGGGATCCTACATCAATCACGATCCATAAACGAACACCACATTATCATACAACAAACCACGAAACCCCAACCGTCTCTAAGGCATCAAACACTAGATTTCCATCGAAGCTCAACCTAGCATGAGATTCTACCAACTCTCGTTTTAAGGATTTTTCTAACCGGGTACTTATGCGCTCCCTTTACTATAACGACGGAACAAGTCGTTATAAAATCACAAGATTCATTTTTTTTTTTTTAAATTTGTGTCAAGTTAAAATCAGACAAATAAATTGAAATGGAGGGATTATTATTTTTGAAATAATATATTAACATCAAATAGTCCATTTTTTTAAAAAAATAATTATACGTAGGGACTAGGGAGTGTGCAAGTGCTCGAAGTTCATCCCTAATCTTAAAGCTTATTTGGCTCGTCTCCTTCCCCTCCACCTCTGTGAAAAAAATTGAGCTCACCCCATATGAAAAAAACACTAAATTTAGTCTAATTCCTTCATTGCCTTACCTTATTAAACTCAAATTCAAGAACCCCACAAGTTCATATCCATTATACTTTACACTTTACAACACAGTCAAATTCAAGAAAAGAAAGGAAAAAAATATGGCTTGTAGAGTTCAACATTCAATTCAGAGCAGTTTTTGGTTGTTATCTTCAACCCCTTTACGAAATTCTTTGAACCCAAGAAGGTCTTTTTTCAAGAATCGAATTAGTTTTGGTAAAACTTTGTTTTCATCTTCTTCAAGAACTGCCCTTTACTGCACTTGCAGCAGCAGTAGCAGTAGTGGTAATAAAGATAGTTTTTTTGGAAATGGGGTTGGAGGGGGTGATGAATTTGTGCTCACAACTCCACTTTATTATGTCAATGCTCCTCCTCATATGGGCAGTGCTTACACTACCATTGCTGCTGATGCCATCGCTCGTTTTCAGGTTACACCCTTTTAAGATTTGTAATTGTTCGATTATCGTATTATTTTGTTGTAATTATTGGTCAGAATGATTTGTCATGTTGTCTATAGTATTTTGCTTCCGTACTGCTTTGGACTGTTTTTTCCTTGAGCTAAGGGTCTATCGGAAATAACATCTCTAAGAATCGAATTAGTTTTGGTAAAACTTTGTTTTCATCTTCTTCAAGAACTGCCCTTTACTCCATTTGCAGCAGTAGTAGTAGCAGTGGTAATAAAGAGAGTTTTTTTCCAAATGGGGTTGCAGGGGGTGATGAATTTGTGCTCACAACTCCACTTTATTATGTTAATGCTCCTCCTCATATGGGAAGTGCTTATACCACCATTGCTGCTGATGCCATTGCTCGTTTTCAGGTTACACCCTTTTGAAATTGTACTTGTTTGTTTCAAAGATTTGACCTTTGTGTTTAAATCATATGGAGGATTTTAAATTCTCAGTATAAGTTTATGGAGTATTTTTAGCTGGGTTATAGACTTGTATGTTAGAGAGTTTAGAGAATCACTAGTTGTACAAATCCTCTAATTTGCATTAAAACCACATTTTTAGTAGTATTAGAATGAAATGGGCCAGAATTCCCAACTAGGTTGAGATTGAGGTGTAGTTGATTGATTATCTAATTTGATGGAGTGAAGTTAGCTTCAAACTACCTCTTTAGTATAGTGATTATACCACCATTGCTGCTGATACCATTGCTCGTCATGTTACACCCTTTTAAGATTGTAATTGTTGGTTTCAAAGATTTGATCTTTGTGTTTAAATTCTCGGTTATCGTATTATTTTGTTGTAATTAATGGTCAGAATGATTTGTTACGTTGTCTATAGTATTTTTCCATTGCTTTTCACTTTCATTATTTATTTTTTCTGTATTGCTTTGGAGTGTTTTTTCCTTGAGCTGAGGGCCTATCGGAAATAGCCTCTCTGCCTTCAAGGTAGGGGTAAGGTTTGTGTGCACTCCACCGTGTTTTCCAAATGTGGGTGATGCATTTGTACTCACAACTCCACTTTATTATGTTAATGCCCCTCTTCATATGGGTAGTGCTTACACCACAATTGCTGCTGATGCCATTGCTCGTTTTCAGGTTACACCCTTTTAAGATTTGTAATTTTTGGTTTCAAAGATTTGACCTTTGTGTTTAAATCATATGGAAGATTTTAATTTCTCAGTATAATCTTATGGAGTCTCCTTAGTTTGATTATAGACTTGTATGTTAGTGCAGGGAGAAGTGTGAGATAATTTTATGGAGTTCTTTTTAGATAGTTTTCCAAACGGGGTTGGGGGTTGATGAATTTGTACTCACAGCTCCACTTTATTATGTTAATGCCCCTCCTCATATGGGGAGTGCTTACACCACCATTGCTGCTGATGCCATTGCTCGTTTTCAGGTTACACCCTTTTAAGATTGTACTTCTTTGTTTCAAAGATTTAACCTTTGTGTTCAAATCATATGGAAGATTTTAATTTCTCAGTATAATCTTCTGGAGTCTCCTTAGTTTGATTATAGACTTGTATGTTAGTGCAGGGAGAAGTGTGAGATAATTTTATGGAGTTCTTTTTAGTTCGGTTATAAACTTGTATGTTAGAGCAGGAAGAAGTGCGAGATAATCTTATGGGAGTTCTTTTTAGTTTGGTTATAGACTTGTATGTTAGTGCAGAGAGAATTGTGAGATAATTTATGGAGTTCTTTTTAGTTTGGTTATAGACTTGTATGTTAGTGCAGGGAGAAGTGTGGGAGTTTAGAGAATCTCTAGTTGTATAAATACTCTAATTTGCATTAAAGACCACATTTTTAGTCGTATTAGAAGGAAATGGGTCAGAACAGATGAATGGATATAGAGGATTCATATAGCTGACCTTGACTAGGGTGAGATTGAGGTGTAATCCCTTGATTGATTATCTAAATTGACGGAGTGAAGCTCACTACCTCTTTAGTGTAGTGATTACACCACCATTGCTGCTGACGCCATTGCTCGTTTTCAAGTTACACCCTTTTAAGATTGCAATTGTTGGTTTCAAAGATTTGACCATTGTGTTTTAATCACATGGAGGATTTTAAATTCTCAGTATAATTTTATGGAGTCTTTTAGCTTGGTTATAGACTTGTATGTTAGTGCATGGAAAAGTGTGAGAGTCTAGAGAATCTCAAGTTTTATAAATCCTCTAATCTGCATTAGAGTGATTAGTAGTATTAGAATGAAATGGGCCAGAATAGAGAGGAACGGATATAGAGGATTCATATAGCTGACCCCAACTATGTGGAGATTGAGGTGTTGTTGATTGATTATCTAAATTGATGGAGTGAAGTTATCTTCATACTACCTCTCAAGTGTATCTTAAATTCATTGCCGGTTTTGTTCCTACTATGAATTCTGTACATTTGCTGGTCTTCCTTTGCACTACAAGGTTATAGCCTCTTTTATGGTGATATCTTTTCATAATTTGTAGGGGGCGGATGGCATAGTTGACCTAAGCCATTCTATTCATGTTTTTGGTTGTCTATTCGCATCTGAATTCAGGAGTCTTGAGCTCTTTATATACTTAATTTGTTGGGCATAGGTGGTAATCGTAGCCTCCTTTTTTCACTTAGCATAGAACTTCCTCGTGGATATGATGAAGCGATGCCTCCACGAGTAGACTGCCACAGGATATGATTTTAGCTTTTTAAGTAGAAGGATTGACATAATTAAAATAAAATAATATGAGCCTCCTCTAAGTATGCTCTGGTGTGTAATTTTAATAGGCTGATGCTTGTAGAGTTCCTTTTCTTGCAGAGGCTACTTGAGAAGAAAGTTATATTCATCACTGGCACAGATGAACATGGAGAGAAGATTGCTACTGCAGCTGCAGCTAATGGTTCTAGCCCAACTGAACACTGTGATGTCGTATCACAAGCTTATAAAGCTCTCTGGAAAGATGTATATTCTTCAACTAGTGCTAATTCATTTATTTTTACTCTCAAGTACAACATCTGGAATGTTCTTTTTTGATTGGGAGGGGAGGAAGAACAAAGAAGGCTAGGGGTTCAAAATTAAGACTTTAGTTCATGTAAGAGGAGCTCTCATCAATTGAGCTAACCTTATGCCTTTTTATTTCTTTAATTGTCACTGCAGTTAGACATAAGTTATGACAAGTTTATCAGAACAACTGATCCAAAGCATGAAGCTGTTGTGAAGGAATTTTACTCTCGGGTTCTCGCCAATGGTGACATATACAGGGCTGATTATGAGGGACTTTATTGTATCAATTGTGAGGAGTACAAGGTGAGAACTCAATTGTTATATTTCAAAGAGATCTTGTGTCTACCCTTCATATGACATGCTTGTCTGCATAGTCTATTATACAGGATCATACAATTTTACTATTTTTTTCCATGCCTCAGTAGTCATTTTTGGCACGAAGCATTCAAGTGATTGGTTCTTGCATAAGAATTTTCATTCACGGTGGAATATGAACCTAGTTACACAGTTTCCAATGACTTCCGTGTGACTCTGAGCCCTTAAGCTGTATAAATCGACATTCCCATGTTCTGTCTAAAAATCATACTGATGTTGTTTGGAATAGTCAGTTGCAAAGACCAGACTGAGATTGGTAACCAGATTGAGGTGGCTGGAATCTTCTGAGACGTATACAACACTACTGTTTTGGTACTTTGTGAAAGATGGAGGTGTTCTTTTCTGTGGATCTTATTACAGTAGTATCAGTGCCGGCCAGAAGCCTATTTAGTGCGCCATGGTTCCAAAAGAATGTGGACACTTTTGTTAACAATTTCTACAATTGATAATTTTATTAATATTAGTTCTCATCTGTTTCGGACTATTTGGAAGGAAGGGAATATAAGAGTATTTGAGGTAGTTGAGAATGCTATTCTCAAAATCAAGAGCTCTTTCTGCTTTTTATCAATTTATGGGCCAGATAGGTAGTTGAGAATGCTATTGATGCTTGGCTTGATGTGCTGCAGGCCTTGAGCCTCACAACTGTCATCTCTTACTGGCACTACCTCGGTGTCTTTTAAATTTTTAAAATAGAAACCATTTTCCATCTTTTACTTTTCTAGCAATTTCATGATGATTGTTTGCAACATTGCCTCTTATTGATTACACAGATTGTACAATTTGTAATTACGTTTTGTCGCACTGGCTCATTGCAAGTTTACCATCTATAAAATATTCCATTACTTATAAGAAAAAAGATTGATGTATCATAGGTAAGGATGCCCTATAACTCAAAGAATTCAAATTATGCAATAAGTAATAATCAACTAAATACATGTTTCTTTGGCATTTATGCATGGCTAAATCTAGTTTGTTTATTATTGGGCAGTCCATTTGTAACATTGGAAGAGTTGCAGGACGAGAAGGATTTGCTGGATGATAACTGTTGTCCTACGCACTTAAAGCCATGTGTTAGAAGAAAAGAAGATAATTACTTCTTTGCCTTGTCAAAGTATCAACAACAATTGGAAGAAGTTTTAAAGCAAAACCCTGGTTTCGTGCAACCCTCTTATCGTCTAAATGAGGTAGGCAGATTGAAATATCTATTTGGGTTTTTGTTTTACACTCTGCACCTTATTGGTTCATATTATCACCTGAAAAAAGCTAGAAAAGATACAGATGAGATTGGCTTTGGCGAAATACGTAAACAATATCTGTGTTTGGAAAATATCTCATTCATGGAGTTTGCTCACTTCTCATAAGTCATAGTAATAATTTGCACACTAGCTGAATTTTCCAAAGCGTCAATTTACCCGGAGGTAAAAATTTCACATTTTTCATTGACATGCCATTAGTTCAGTTAAACTAGGTCCACTAGAGATGAATTATATTATTCGATAAACCAAAAGACATTTGTCCAGAAAAGAGTTTCATTCTATAAGAAATCTGCAGGCAGGTTATGTATCATCCCTTGATTCTAAGTAATTATGTTTAGAGGCGCTGCACTATTGTCATTTGCTCTATGTGATTACTGTTTCCTGAAATATTATTCCTATTGCTCTCTCAGTTTACACCCTCGTCATTCTTGTATAATTCACGTGACATGTTTGCTTCATTTAAAAATAATATGAAATAAAACTGATATAGGCTATTTAAAGGTTCAAGGTTGGATTAAAAATGGCCTGAAAGATTTCTCAATTTCCCGAGCATCAGTAGATTGGGGTATTGCTGTTCCTAATGATTCGGAGCAGACTATATATGTCTGGTTTGATGCGTTGTTGGGGTAAGTCATCTATCTCCTTAGCGCTTGGTGCAAATATAGATGTTTTGACGTTTTGATATTTTCTGTCTTTGTTTGGATTCAGTTCAATATGTTATTCTACAGTGTTGGCATCTTTTCCCTTTGTGAGAGTCCCTGTCTAGTTCTTTATAAATAAAACGTCTGTGTATTTTTTTCTTGTTCATATTTTTTTTTTGACATGGTAATTGTTATTTTCCCTTATGATTTAGGGGTTCATCTTCGAGTAAACGTGAAAAATTTCAGTCTATGTACTTCAAAATAGATTCAACTAAGCTAGTTGCAGTTACATAGTGTTGATAGGGCTTTAAGTTCTATTCTGGATCTGGTCGGAAGTCATGCTGCATGCAAAGGGTTCTTAACTCCTGAATGCTTAGCATTGATTTCAAAGAACCTCTAGTCAACATTTTTAGTAATTGAACTGTTTTATGAACGTAGTAGCAAGTGACTCTCATTGTTATGTACCCTGAATATGATGTTTCATTCATCCGCTGTCTTATTTAAATCTCCCTCATCACTTTCTTGTCATTTCTCTCTTTTTTGGATCAAACAGTTATGTATCTGCACTGCTGGAGGATAGCGAGCTAGCCAATTTAGAAACTGCAATTTCTTCTGGATGGCCTGCCTCACTCCACTTAATTGGCAAGGTATGCCATGCTTTTAGTGACATTTAAATTCAGATAAGCTTAATGCTTAATTTTGTTTTCTTTTTGTCTGTTGGGTGGGGGGTATGGATCTTGTTTGGACAATCTTAGTTCCATTAACTTCCTTGGTAGTTTCTTACAAAAACTAGTCGGCATTGGCAGAAAAGGAGATTGTTACTCATACAAAAAGGGAACACTAAGCACGTTGTTAGACACATAAGTATTGTTTTTATGCCATTCAAGTTTCAAGTCCAAGCGTAAGTATTAAGTGGCACTGGAGTTGTGCAATTCTTGTTGGATGCTTCTTTAGGTACACCTAAAAGCATCTTGTTATCTTGACTTAGCAACCTTGGCAAGCTAAAGTTCATTTATGTTTAAATGAAATAAAATAAGAAAGTTTATATCGTTCGTGTACTTTGTTGCTAGAGAACTTTCTCAAAATCCTCTTATTGATGAAGACGTAGTACTAGTATGCATATTCCTTTTCATGTAAGCTGAATTTCATCTAATCGATGTGTCTCCTTAACGATTTAGTTCTCCTTAACAATTTTGACAGGATATATTGCGATTTCATGCTGTTTATTGGCCAGCGATGTTAATGTCAGCAGGAATTGGCCTCCCTAAGATGGTGTTTGGCCATGGATTCTTGACCAAGGTATTTACGTTACATTTGGAACATTTACTCTTTATCTTGACCTTGGAAGATCTGGCCCTTCGACATTGTCTGAGTTGCAGTTTGTTATCACCCATTCCATCTCCATACCAACCAGCTCTCCAAGAAAAAGGAAAGCAAAAAACACTAAAAAAAAGAGAAAAAATAGTAGATGTTTGAGGAGTTTCTTACTACATACCAATATTATATCTGCGGACATTGCTCTACTTCTTCCTTCATATGAAGCTTTGGAGAAGCATGCAGCAAATGTTTCTATGATTGATAAAAATCTGTTCAAATTCAAAAGTCTTCTTCGATCGAGATAATTTTGTAATTCTCTCTGGACTGCATTAACATTATTCCATATACTATTGTAAGCTATATAACTTCGATAAAAAAGATATAGGCAAGCATGTGGTTATGCTAATTAATCTTATAAACCTATTTTATATTTGATGTAGCTGTTCTTTTATTTTTGAAATTTTAGGATGGCATGAAGATGGGCAAGTCACTGGGAAATACACTCGAGCCTACAGACTTGGTTCAGAGGTTTGGATCTGATGCAGTCAGGTACTTTTTCCTCAGGGAGGTAGAATTTGGTAATGACGGAGACTACTCAGAGGAACGGTTCATCAGAATGATAAACGCAAATTTAGCTAATACAATTGGTACTTAATTTGTTTTGAATATGTTGCATTGTCATTTCTTTCTGATTAGCTCTTGTAGCTTAGGCATGGATATTAAGTCTGAACGTAGGACTATTAATGCAGGTAATCTTCTAAATCGCACACTTGGACTTCTGAAAAAGAACTGCCAATCAACTCTGGCGGTTGATTCATCTGTCACGGCAGAAGGAAACGAATTCAAGGCTGCAGTGGAGAAACTGGTAAACACATCTCTCCTTTCCTTTTTGAGAAGGAAGTAAACACAACTCTCATTTCATGCTTTGAGATGTACATTATGTCAGACTAGTTCCTCTTACTGCATGCCTTTTAACCTCTAGATGACCATAGAGCGCAGTTTAACCCTGTAAGGTGCTTATAGGTTAAACTAAACCCATCTATGTGGGGATGATTGCACATAGGCATTTTTCCCATGAATAAATTTATCTCGCTGCATGGGTTGATTGTGCTGGTGTGTTGTTCCATTTAGTTTCTTTTCCGTTTGGAGAAGAACGTAGGTCACCTTTAATTTGTCTAAAATGCCTAAATGAGAAATCTTGAGCCACAAGGGTCTATCGGAAACAAGCCTCCTACCCCACAAAGGTAGGGGTAAGATCTCCGTACATCCTACCCACCCCAGACCCCACTTGTGGGATTACACTGGGTATGTTGTTGCCTAAATGAGAAATCTTGAGCCGAGGGTCTATCGGAAACAAGCCTCCCTACCCCACAATTGTAGGGGTAAGATCTACGTACATCCTACCCTCCCCAGACCTCACTTGTGGGATAACACTGGGTATGTTTAAGTTGTTGTTGCCTATATGAGAAATCTCGAGACTGAAAAATGTCTCTTGTATGATCCTGTTGCTGAAAATTCCAATGCTGACTAGTCCATTTCTTGGCTTTCTGAAATTGCTTTTCAACTATCATGTTTTAAAGGAAATATTTAGGATCTTTAGGAGAAGTTCCTCGTGATTATAATGCATATTGGTAATCCAAACTTTAGGTCCATGCAGGTTTCGTTGACAGTATACAAAGCTAAATCTATCAAAAACTAGAACAGTGCTGCAAAGTCTTCCATGAAGCTAGACGATCATAT
This sequence comes from Jaltomata sinuosa, assembly GCA_003996215.1. NCBI lineage: Eukaryota > Viridiplantae > Streptophyta > Magnoliopsida > Solanales > Solanaceae > Jaltomata > Jaltomata sinuosa. The sequence goes on from QJPP01000067.1 coordinate 726,333, forward strand.
GCAGTTCTTAGGACTTGCTATTCCTCGAATTTGAAGCAAAATGAAAGCAAAGAACAACAAAGGAACCTCTGTTTGATTCAACTTTGATGATGTAATATCTTGTCTTTATAGGTAGAGAAGGCACGCTTGCACTATCAAAATTTGGAGTTATCAGCAGCTTGCGAGACTGTGCTCGAGATTGGTAATGCTGGAAATTTGTACATTGATGGACAAGCACCGTGGACTCTTTTCAAGCAAGGCGGCACAGCCTTTGAAACTGCAGCAAAGGTATTTCTTCAAGCTGTTTCCTCAAGTTTCGTTGGTATAGAACTCATTGAAGTTATCATCGTTGCATTCTAAGATGCTTTATTATTCTTCCCTTTGATTATTCAATAGGATCTCGTCATTATATTGGAAGCAATGAGAATCATATCAATCGCGCTATCACCAATTACACCACGCTTGAGCTTGAGGATATATTCCCAACTTGGCTACACCGAGGAGCAATTCAACGCTGTTAGCTGGGTACATTGAACTTTCTTTTGTCATATCTTGCTAATTTCTAGCTAAACCTGAAACTTCTTTTGCGAGTGATCGATTATCTTGTTTTCAGAGTGATACCAAATGGGGCGGACTGAAAGTCGGTCAAGTAATGGCACAACCAATGCCTATCTTCGCCAGAATAGAAGATGGAACTGAAGCTGAGACCAAAAGTGCAGCAACAAAGAAAGTTAGTACTAAGAAGGAGAAGGCACCTAAAAGTAAGAGTCCTGTTGAAGCTTAGGACTTTTTCATGGTAATCTTAAACATTTTTTTTTCTCAACCCCGAAATGTATAACGTTGATTTTTACGAGCAATAAAGTATCTATCGACATCAAGAACTATCAGTTTTTCGACCAATTTATCCACATTTACTCTTGCTCTTTATCTGCTTCATCGATAAGTAGCAACATTGCGCGTTTTCTTTAAGGGAAAGAGTCTGTTTACAGCAAAATTAGACCAAATTTGGATGGATAATTTTCATCGTAATGCAATGTGACATTGAAACCATACAACTTTTAAGGTTTTATAGTTCATTATCTAATGGATCTTTCCGTTCTAATGCTCTATCCGAAAGTGTCGGATGATAACACTTGTTAGGATGTAATACAAAAAGACCAAGCAAAAACATGGGACACAAATATATTTTTAGGATAATAAAGATGATGCTGGACGTAGTTTATTCTCCATTCAGAAAGACAAAGCAACAACAAAATTTGAGAAACAAAGAGTGATATATCTCATGTATAAAACCAAAGCCAAGATGCAAAAACATATATATTGGAACTCCTCGTTTTCCACCACTTTCAACCATGGAAGCTTTTTCTCTTTCACTTCTTTCTTGAAATCTCGAGCCTACCGCGGAAATCTTCCTCCATGAGAGGAAGACCATCGCGCAACTTGACCTTTGGTTCCCAGCCAAGCAACTCTTTTGCCTTTGTGATATCGGGTTTCCTCTGTCGAGGATCATCTGGAGTGTTTTCCACGGTGATAATTTTCACTTCCGGATTGATGAGCTGCAGGATAACACAGTTTTATGTCAACTACCATCTAACGATAATACTCCATCCGATCCATATTATCTGTCCTTCAAAGTTTTAACAGTCTCACAAGTGGGGTCTGGGGAGGGTACAATATACGTAGACCTTACTCCTACCTTGGCAGGTAAAGAGGCTGTTTCTGATAGACCATTGGGTCAAGGAAAGCACAAAGTTTTAATAGCCTTGATCATAAAGGTATTTGTCTAGATTACCCTTTATCTCTTCCCTAAGTACTTCACTAATCGAAAGAAAAAGGGTAAATCTTAAACGTCAAATATTTTGAAACAAATTCAGTTCGCCAAAATAACTAATATTTTGGACCGTAGGTAGTATTCCTTAGTACAGAGTGCAAGTTTGTCAAAGAGTGAAACTAGAACATTTACCTCTTTCACATTCTCCGCGAGTTCAAGCATCGTGAATTCACCTGATGATAGAGCATCATATTAGTAATGACCGATGCAATATCAAATTTTTAACCTTTTTACGAGTTATCTGGAAAGGAATTGGAAACGAACTAACCTGGATTTCCAATGTTAATTGGTCCAGTATTTTCTCCGTCCATAAGTCGCATAAGGCCATCAACCTACTCATCAAGAAAGGAAGGTAAGGCAGAGGATAACAAATCCGAATACCAACTTCAAATAAAATTGCTCCAAGAACGTTATAAGTGATTTGTTTCTATCTGCCTACGTCTTGCACAACCTTGGAGTGTAGAGTTACACGTACTTAGTGATATAATCGAGGACACCATCGTTATAAAAGAAATTCAAATCGCTCAAAGATTATTTCTTACCATGTCAGAAACATAACAAAAGCTGCGTGTTTGTGTTCCTGGCAACTGGACAGTCAAGGGTTCATCACTGCAGTGTGCAAAAATAAAGTTGCCCCTTATTATTATCAAATTAAATTAAGGTAACAAAGTTGACGGGAGCTATTAATCGAAACATTGAGAGCAATACCGAATTGCCTGGGCAATGAAGTTGCTGACAACACGACCATCATCAATGTTCATTCGGGGACCATAAGTGTTGAAGATCCTAGCAATTCTAATTTCTGTTCTCCGGATCATGTTATTAGAAGAGGTCAAACAAATGCCATATATTTAGAAAACGAACATATGCTCGCGGAAGAAAAGTTTTACCTATTCCGTGCTGCCTGTGATAATCAAACATCAAAGTCTCGGCCACTCTTTTGCCTTCATCATAACAACTTCTAACTCCTGAAATTTTGCATACAATTGTGAGCATACGAAATGCTTGCAGTATTACACGCTTTGGAAAAATATCACTAGCAATGTAAGTACTGAAAGGTAAATAACAATTAATAAAGCAGAGAGAAAAATTTCTGCAGCATTTCTTAGTAGAGTGATGTTGGAGGATTTCATTTGTCGAATTCCTATAGAATGAAAGTTGAGCATCTGTGGCATGATCGACCCCAAGGGTGGAGCCAGGTAGGGGACAAGGGGTTTTCGACAGAAAATTACACTATTTTATACATGGTTAATTTTTTTTTTAATATATAGCAGATGTTGAACCCCTTTGGCTTCTTCGTGTGTTTACTTTTCATATTTCGAACCCCTTAGTGAAAATCCTAGCTCCGCCATTGATCGACCCTATTATCTTATCTCAGTTTAAGAATGAGGCCATTCACTATTCCGATTACTTCGGTGTTAGATTAGAAAACCTGATGTTGCAATATCATAAAGTTAAAAGCGTACCGATAGGGTTAACATTTCCCCAATAGGTCTCATCTTGAGGGTGCATGAGTGGATCTCCATAAACTTCGGAAGTTGATGTGAGTAAAATCCTGTTTTGCACGACGCACAAATGGTGATATAAGGATCTACATTACCAAGAATAAGTACAGAGAGAAGCTGATTCTGACCTTGCCCCAGTTCGCTTGGCAAGTCCCAACATGTTCAACGTTCCGATCACATTTGTCTTAATTGTCTGCAAATGAACCAACAGAATCCATAAGTGTACTTTTCGGGGAATCTACCTAGCGTGTGAAAAACATAAAGAAAAGAAGGGAACTCTTACGACAGGATAATAGTGTTGATTACTAACCTTAACAGGATTATACTTGTAAAAAATGGGGGAAGCAGGGCAAGCAAGGTGATAAATTTGGTCAACTTCAATCAACAATGGCTCGGTGACATCTGCATAAGAAGAAAACCGACACAAAGGATATAAAACAAGACGGTTCATGAAAAAACCAGAGTGATAACCGATAAGCACTATGCTATTTAAGAGAGCGTCAACAGCAATTTTGAGCGTCATTGTATTACACTACCGGCCTCATCAGCCTGGCAATCTTCATTGTTGTTGTTCCCAGCAACCAAACTCATAGTTGAAGTTACTCAAACTCCCGAAACAAGTTCGGATAAATAAAATTCAAACATATCTGCAGAAATAGGCAAACCAAAAGCAGTGCTTTACCATGGCGAATTAGCTCAAATCTTGGATGACCAATCCATTGCTTTAGATTATCCTTTGATCCAGTGAAGTAATTATCAACAACAATCACCTGAGCACAATGCAAAAAGTTTATGTAAATGTACTCATATTTAACCACTGATCTACGAGAGCGCAGTAGTTGCAAAGATACAACCAGGGCCAAAACTCTTACCTCATTCTTCTCATTTTGCATCAGTTTGTCAACAAGGTGAGAGCCTATAAATCCAGCACCACCAGTCACCAGAATCCTCATGTTAGCCTGTGGTTCAAGCAGTTCAGAATGGTAAAGATTAGTAACCATATCGGAACACTAGGTATGTTGTTATTGATATTGATAACTATGTCAAATTGTCAATCCCAAACTAGTTAGGGAATATCGACAAATATCAAGAAACAAAAAGATGCCCCCGTAAACAGGAGATGTATAAACTCTGCCAGTGTAGGTTTCCTAGCATTGACGGTCTCAAGCCGGGATAGAGGAGGGGTTTTGCAGTAGGTTGACAACTAGTGTAAAATTAGTCAATTTACGATGGATCTTCACAATTGGACTGAAACGGGCTTAATGGAGCACATGGACTTTGAAAATTCATACAACCGATCCCAAGGGATTGAGGCGTAGTTGTTATTATAAACAAGATATGCAAAGCTAATGAAGATCCAATCAAGCACATCCTACACTAACTGGATTTTACCAAATTACAAGGAGGCTACCTGGAAAAATTTCGCCTTTCGCAAAGGTGAAGGCTCTGGTGGTGGTTTTGTGGATACATGATTGTTCCCATTGGAAGCCATTTTCAGATCACTTCAATTCTGTAGCCAAGATCAATCAAATGAGAAAAGAGAATAACAGATTCAAGACAATCCAAGATCAATCAACCCCTTCACACAAACACCCCATACAAACCAAAAAACCATAACAAGTTCAAATTTTTCGAAAAACTTTTCCAAATAGGCAGATTTTACAAACCAAATCGAAACCCAGTTTCCCAAAACACATGAAAAAGCTACGTTGCTCGGACTCTTAAAAAATCGGTGCCAGGTGCGTGTCGTATCCTCCGAAAATATTGCACCTTTTGAGAATCCTACACGGGTGAGACAACATTTTTGGAGAGTAAGAGCAACACCACCACCACCACAACAACATACTCAGTGTAGTCCCACAAAGTGGTGTTTGGGGAGAGTTGAGGTAGAGAGGTTGTTTCCGATAGACCATCGGCTCAAGGAAAAACAGTGCAAAGCAATCGAAGGATAAGAAACTACAGAAGCCATACTACGACTAAGTATGAGCAACATAGTGAAAAACCTCTTTCCAAGATTGACAACATGAACAAACAAATTTCTACAGCAGAAACAGAAAAAGCTGAAATCTTGATTCCCTAAATTGATAAGAGAAGAGGAACACAAGAAGAAACAGAACTAAACTGAACTCCAAATCACCTTGATAGTTCCTAAATGCAATTGAAAACTGTTGTAACAAGAAGCAATTGCAGAAAGGAACAGGCTGAATACAAGTATAAATAGCAAAAAAACACAGAAATATATAGAACATGAAATATGCAAACCCCACAATCCCCATCACACCAAACGTTACCAACAAGAGAGAGAAAGTAGAGAAACCTAATTTATTTATTTTTTCAATAAAAAAGCAATCTTTCAACCCAAGCAAAAAAAAAAGAAAAAAAAAAGACAGAAAGACAAAAAGGGCAAACTGATAATGAAATCAAACCTTCTTAGACACAACAAAACAGACCCACAAAAAATGATTACAGATCTGAATCTAATTCTTTGAAGATCAAAAACAAATAGTACCAATAAAACTAGCAAATACTTAATAAATTCAGCAGAAACAAAGCAAAAAAAGAATAAAAAAAGGATCTTTATTAACCCATTACTGAAATCTCATCAATTTCTCTTTTTGCTAAATCAAGATTAGCAAATACTTAATGAATTCAGCAGAAACAAAGCAAAAAAGAATAAAAAAAGGATCTTTTTAATACCCATTACTGAAATCTAATCAAATTTCGTTTCTGCTAAATCAAGATTAAAAAATACTTAATAAATTCAGCAGAAACAAAGCAAAAAAGAATAAAAAAAAGGATCTTTTTAATACCCATTACTGAAATCTAATCAATTTTTCTTTCTGCTAAATCAAGATTAGCAAACACTTAATAAATTCAGCAGAAACAAAGCAAAAAAGAATTAAAAAAAGGATCTTTTTAATACCCATTACTGAAATCTTATCAATTATTTTTTTTGCTAAATCAACATTAGCAAATACTTAATGAATTCAGCAGAAACAAAGCAAAAAAGAATCAAAAAAGGATCTTTTTAATACCCATTATTGAAATCTAATCAAACAATTTTTCTGCTAAATCAATATTAGCATATACATAATAAATTCAGCAGAAACAAAGCAAAGAAAAGGATTTTTTTCTTATACCCATTACCTCTTGAAACTGAAATCTTTTGATACTATAAAAAAAATTAAGAAAAAAAAAGGTACCTGTAATATTTTTTTTTATATATATATATATACTAACACACAGTGAAAGAAGTAATTAGAATCCAAAATTTATGTTGGGATTTTTATTATAAAATTTGTGTTTTATTTTTATTTTTATAAGAAAGCTGAGATCTTGAAATTAATTACGTACTCTTTTTGGATTGATTTGTTGTAGCTTTACAGGTCAATAGTTGTCTCTTTTTCCTAGTAAGATATTTACTACTCCATCTTATTGGTTGATATATATATATATATAATATGTTACGTGCAACAAGAAATTTATCTTAATTTAGAACTTAAACTTTATATTGTAGTTCTAAATTCTAAGATAATGGCTTTAGGTAATAGTAATTAAATTATAGATTTAATTTTTGTACAAATTTGGTGATTTTTTTAAAATATACATACAAGGTTTTGAATTAAAATTATGGAGCAAGGACATAAATGACCAGTCGATCGAAATAAATCCCAGCAAATAGCCAAGGATTAAAAATTCCACTTTCTAGCCAATTCGCGAGCGCGGGAGTCGCTATACATATTCTATACAACAATGATACAATTTCTATACACATTCTATACACAATAATTATGCAGTTTCTATACACATCCTATATAGTTTCTATTAAAATCTTATACATATACATATTATATACAGCAATTATAGAATTTTCACACATCTTATACCGTTTCTATAGAAATGATTCTTCATATATATAAAAAAAGTGATTATTTTAGTCATTCATATATGTCATGTAATTGAAATTGTTTCTTAGGAATGAAACAAATGATCATCTTAATCCTTTATATAACCACGCAACCAAAATAATTCTTAATATATGAAAAAATGATGATTTTAGTCCTAAACCTTAAAAGTAACGGTGCAAATTAAAAAAAAATTGTTAAGTTTAAGTAACAACTCACGTGAACGGTATAATGTTAAATGAAAACATAAAGCTTTAAGAATACCTTAACTCATATTAATGTCAATAATAAATTTATTTATCTAATTAATTAATTCAAATTTAGTAGGACAAAGAAATTTGTTGTTATTAGAATTACAATGCAGCTACTTTTGGACCAAATTTTATATCATTCAAAGAAAAAAGAGTTCAAATTCAAGTGAATAATTGATCTAATTGAGTTTGGTTTAAAAACAAAATTGTTAATCAACATGAGGTTGTATTATATTCCCCCTTTATTAATTAAGGAGTAATATATAATCGTAAGAGACTATAATTTAATTTTCTATTCTCCATACTAACTACTCTATAATTAGTTATTTAATAGCTCTCCACGCACATGGAGTTGTTTAACTATAGTCTATATCATTAACAAAAAAATTAGTTTCTATCTGAAACCCGTATGGTAGTTCGACTAATTCGAATTCACATCAGGTAGAATTTATTTGGGAGTAACACTTCTTACTAGAGATTGTTTTAATATTCAAAGCTCGAAATCCAAACCTCTAATTAAAGAAGAAGCAAAGTACTTTAGAGGCATTTTAATTAAAAAATATTGGATTATTGTTAAAATAATAAGGAAACATTAAATTACATTAATATGTAATAATTCTTGTTTGCTACCTATAATTGGCACAATTTTAATAGTTATTTTTAGATAATGTTGAAACTTCTCTATCAATAGTTGGTAATCTAATAATTTAAATTCTAATCTCTAAATTAATTAGTCAACACATATATTTTATGAGTGCTTGCATGAATAATAGGTTGTTACTCCACTTAATCTTTGTCATTAATTAATTAATACAACCAAACATATACTCACCCCGTCCTATATTAGTTGTCCACCTTACTAAATTAAGAGATAATTTTTTTTTTCATATTACCCTTTCAATTAATTTTTTTTGAAAGTGTAAACACTTGTTTGTAAAGTTCCAAAAAAGTTTCTTAAGGGGTAAATTAGTAAAACTACTTTCTTATTTATGATTTCTTAAGATACGTGTAAAAGAGAAAGTGACCAACTAATATTGGATGAAGGGAGTAGTAACTTGGTTATAGTTAAGACGACGACAAAAAAACATGTTTGTTTTTAATTCAGCGTTTAGGTACATCAATTTTGAAGAGAATCTGAGAACAACGATAAATATCTTCGTGTAACTTATAGATTACGGATTCGAGTCATGAAGACAATTATTAATATTTGTATTAAAATAAATTGTCTACTTCACACTTATAGATGCCTTTGTACGTTGGAGTATTTCTTTTGTTTGTTTGTTAGCTAGGTTCATCAAGTTTCTTGTTTATTGCTTGTGTTTTATAGATAAACCAAAACACATGTGAAACTCATGATATCTAATATATCAAAGACAATAACAAATGATATGATTCTAGGCTGAGGTGATAAATGAGTGGATTTGAATGAGTTAAAAATGAGTGATTATCCGATTCGATCATATTCTATATGGGTAAAATACCCGTTTTAATTTATACGTAAATGTTGTAGTATATATTAATCATCAAATACAATAAATATTACAACAGAATTGCAATATAATGGCTATATGTTCAATTCGCATTGGACTCGATAAATGTACCGATAGGCTACGCCCTGTTAAGTTGTCATATTTTAATCTTTATAGTTCAAAAAATCATGTAAATACAAGATACTAAAAAGTTTTAGTACAGTATAAATATGTTTCACAACAACAATAACATATTCAATGAGATCTCACAAGTGGAGTCTGGGAGGAGAGGGATGTACGCAAACCTTACTTCTACTTTGTGTGAGGAAGAAAAGTTATTTTCGATAGACTCTCGATTCAAGAAAAATATTTTTGAAATTAGGAGTTTAAATATGTTCCACACCATAGTTTAATTAGGAAACAAGAAGATTAATTACAGTGATTAGGATAGAAAGGAAAAATTGAACCAGCTTAGACATCTTGTGGCTGTAGTTTAGTGGTAAGAATTCCACGTTGTGGCCGTGGAGACCTGGGCTCGAATCCCAGCAGCCACATTTGACTTTTGTTTTTTGAATTTTTTTACTTTAGGCTGCGGGGAGGGTCCTTTTAAGTAGATGACTCGTGAGACGGTCAGAGTGGAACTTATTTGGGAAAAAGAACTTGAATAAGTTTGTTTCCATAAGGAGTCATCATTTTCTATTAGGAAAGCTATGTCATTTTCAATCCGGTGTATTTCGAATGCTTAAGATCCCATTGATACAAAGTGATTTAGAAAGATTCACTTATCGAATTTTCTTACAGTTTGTTTGTTAGTATTATCATATTGGAACTTGTTACGTAACTAGACCAATGTAGTGATTTTCATAGTTCTTCCTGCTCATCATTATGGTATACAATAATTACGCCTCAAATCAAACAAGTTAGAGTCGATTATAATAGGTAATTCTCCATAGCGATATAACTTGGAACCTAAAAATGGAATAAATAACTTGCTATAACCGATTAAAATAAACATACAGATGTAAACTGTATCTAAAATTTGTTTCCTGAAGAATATTATTCGCCCACATTAAGCAGAGGAAGCAACATTACGCCTCTGCCTCAAACAAGTTAAGATCAGCTATATGAATCCTCGCTACTTTATTGATAAGTACTTGTGTAAATCCTCTACGAACACCATGTGAAAATCTACTCATCCCGGTGCTTTGAAAATACTATACATTGACAAGTAATTATGTAAATCCTCTACGAAAATACTAATGATGTATACGATGTCTAACTAGAAGGAACGTATAGGAAGCACAAATCTTATTATCTAAGTCGAACGCAAAAGAGGCCATCTTTCTGGATAATCCATTGCCACAATCACAGCAATGAATATCCACACCATCAGTATACCAATGATGATGGTCTTGATCAGTTCTTCCTTGTAGCAATTCGTGTTGGAGACGTTGTGATGATCAAACTCGGGGATATCTTTCACTTGATCGGTGGCTGGTTCTGTCCTGGTGACCTCATCGGATTTATTCACGTGATCAGGTGTTTCAGATGTGTTCACATGATCAGGTGGTAGTTCTGTCCTCGTGGCTTCATCGGATTTACCTTCTGCATTGCTCCCGCCTGAGCATTTTGAACATGAGCAGCTTCCACCAAGAAACGGAGGGATTGAATCGAGGTAGTTGGATAGAAACTCTAGATGGTATCTCCTAATTATCCTCACTTTTTGGCGTGTGGCGGGTTTAAGCACCTGCAAGCACAATGTTAGTTTGAACTTTGATGTTAATAGCAATTCAACCATACATACAAATCAATGAAATTATACAGTTCTGACTAGTACATTTTTATTTCCATACTGTAACTAGTAATTACGATTTAGGAGCTCAATTAGAACCCGGAGAGGTGCATATTAATCCAACATAACCAATCAAAATCCAAACCACAAGATAATAATCAGGGCGATACACAAACAAGCAGAAGTTTTAACTGGCCATTTTCTATAAAGATGAGATAAGATGGGATAGTCCTCCCCTTCATGTTGGATTGTACGAGAGGATTACATGGTCGAGACAAACTATTGTGTATTTACTATAGAGGATTATGTACCAGACAAATGAACATTTGACTTTTGATTCCCAAATACCTGTGCTGAGTTTACAAAAGTTTAGCCCACAAACTATAAGTAACCCATCTTTTAATGGGGAAGTAAACAAAACAGACTGCTAAAAGGGAGAACAGTGAAAGGAAAAATATTTAAACCAATGCCATGAAAATAAACGAAAAGAAGAAAGAAGTTGCTCATGGGGGGAGGTAGCGTCCTTTTGTGTCTATCAGAGCTATGGATGGTTAGTAAATCTTACTGAAGTAATGACTACATAAGATTTCTTCATTTTTTTTGAAACTGCTACATAAGATTTCTTCATTTTGATCCCACAAGTAATTGAAACAAATTCACAACTATTTAATCATCAGAAGTCGAAATCAAGCAACTTGTGGATTTAGGTCGCTGACTCGTCCTCTAAACCAACAACACCAACTCCACCAACAGACTTTTTTCTATTCAAAAGCCTTTTTGGTTGACACGGATTATCCTGTGCCAACCATAACACCACTTACTTAGAAGCTACATAGTGACAGGTTAACCATTCTGCCACCGCAAATACCAGCCACATCGGCCCACAGCCTTTTCTAAAAAAATTCATCTCAATTACAAGTATATTAAGAAACTTTTAACCACCTGCAAAGAAAGGGCTCAGGAGTTGCAGGTTTATTTTTTCTTTTTCTTGGGGTGGGGGGTGAGATCTTTCAATGCATCAATGATGGAGTTACCTGAAAGAAAGTTTGCATTATTATTTGGGCAACTTGAGGGAGCCGCACTATAATCAAAGAGCTAAGACGATTAGGATAATGATCCTGCAAGAGCATAGCACAAGATCTCATCATGTGTATGGGAAAACCAAGTGGAGAGAGTCCTTCACAGTCCATCAAGACAGTTATTTGAGGATGTTCCACATTAACCAATCTCAGAATACCGTGCTCAATCTGTGAAACTGTGGAATCAAAAGCTCAATAAGCATTATATCCAAAATCAGGATGCAAACTGAAGAGGTCCACATGAAAAACTGAGACCAAAAGGCTGACAATGAAAGAGAATTTTAGAAGATGAATTCCAAATAGCAGACCAGAAAATATCAGTGATTTCATGCCATGCAAATTTGACAAATAATTCAAAGAGCAGTAATGGAGCTGCTTAACAGAAAATCCTGCAATGAAATTCCCATTGAAGCAGCTTTTACTTGGATACCATGAAACTAGCAACAGAATTAGAACTCAGGATTGGTTATCCTAGTGATAGGCCAGACCCTAATTCCCAAGCTTACTAAGCAGATTCAGGTTTCTTAGTTATTGGCGTAGAACAGAGAGGACTAGTCCGGGCCAACCCAGTTTAATTAAATAGTTCAAACTTTTCTGTAACAATAACATACTGGCAGCAAAGAAGATCGATTCTCTGAGAGTACAGGTTAAACTTTCTATGACAACTCTAACTCATAGGTTTCATTGGCTTGGCTTACTTACAAAATAATGCACCATATGTTAGCACATAAGTTTCTTGCACGATCTCTGACTAGAGAAAACATCTTTGCATGAAACCTGAGTTATGACATGCACTTGCGCAGACTATACTATTCTAGCCTGAAGAAACTGAACTAAGCCTCTTATAGCATACTTGACTCGGATTAAAACTTAAAACGATATTTTCGAGTCATCAATGAGACAGTCTTACATATAATATTCCAGTTGCACTGATGTATAAACTACTCAAGAAAGATATGCATACCAACTGCTTTTATCAAGAGAGATCTGCCATTCGATCTCAGGTTGGAGCAAGCAAGTCCAAGGCGAATGATGAGGCAAGGCCGTTGATTAGCATCGTGGCCGTGCCAAAAAATGAAAGGAGACCAAGCCTCAAGCTCTTCTGGTGAAAGAATCGTGTAACTCTGCCTCCATCGAATGGTTTTCTTAACTGATGAAAGTAGCCTTTCAAAATCACCATTTGCAGCAGCATAAAATTGACGGAGCTCATCATCATTCAACCTGTTAGCAGGTTGCACAAGGAACATAAAATTCCAAATTTAACATGTTAGTATCAGTGATAAATTAGTCAGTAGTATTTGAAATTGTTAAAGAAAAGGAATACTTGTGTAATGCATCAAAGAGCAACTAGTTTTGTAGATAAGTGGAAGTCTGACTCAGCAAGCTTTATTATTTTTAAGGCTCTCTTTTCTTGCATTCTTCCTTTTCTGGGCAAGATAACTAAATAAAACCTACTAAATGAAAATATGGCACGTCAAAGCAACATTTTTTTTTTCCAGTACTCCCAGTCTAGCATTGAGACTGCCAAAAGTGAAAGAGGTCATCTCACCTCTCAGGTACACTATAACCCTCCTCCCTGAGTTCCTTATGGAGTTCTAGCAACCATCTTTCAGGATAACCATCATCCTCTACTTCACCATGAGATCTGTAAGGAAAACCATGTTGAATACATTAAAAGAAATAACTTTAAAAACATCCCAGAGAGCACAATTTTCAAAAAGAAATAATGAAAATCAATTTCACGAAGAAGACATGATCACACAAGACAAGAGGAAAGTGATCACACACGTATAATTGCTAGGCCTCATATCTTTTAATTTATGTTGTTGTCGACAATATGTTTCAATGCAATTACATTAAAAGCTGAATAAAAAATTTGAAATTGAGAACAGCCCAAGAAAAATAAAAAATACTCGTAACAATTTCTGTTGAATCTCATGAATGATCTTCTATTATGTTGTCATTGTTGTTTGTTTTTTTATAAAGTTTCACGTGGTTATTGTTCGGAAATTCATATTTATTACAGTTTCCATACATCACAACATTGGACAATAAAAAAAATTAGGTTTCAGTGTAGGACTAGCTAGATTATAATCCTCATTCTTATTGTAACTTTAATTTCATAAATCCTAATAATTTATTTTCTCCGTTTGTGGTTGAATGTGCAGAAGCTTAAGAAGTCAATGACTTGTGTATTATATTGTTTAGTGGACAAAAAATAATAGTGGTTGAAAAGTAAGCTTGATAGAGAAAATGTTATATCAACTTCAAAATTTTCGTAGTTTCATGAATTTAATTTATGAATAATCATGAATGTTGAATAGAATACTATTAGTGGAATGGTGTGTGAAACATCCTAAACTGAAACAACAACAACAACAACATACCCAGTATATTCCCACAAAGTGGGTCTGGGGAGGGTAAGATGTACGCAGACCATACCTTTACCCCATAATGAAGTAAAGAGGCTGTTTCCGATAGACCTTCGGCTCAAAGCAATCCAGGAGATAAAACCAATAAACAAAACAACAGATAAACACAAAACTATACTACAACAAAATAATATAAAAATCTAACTACATAAGGCATTAGCAAGTAACCGGCGCAGAAGAAACAAAAGCTACAAGCGTAGCCTTTCAACTACTAAAAAGACAACAAAACCCCGCACTCCTCCCTACAAAGAAACCAACCAACCTACTAACCTACTACCCTAATCTGAGCCCTCCACACCTTCCTATCTAAGGTCATGTCCTCGGTAAGCTGCAAATGCACCAAATCCCGCCTAATCACCTCTCTCCGATATTTCTTCGGTCTACCACGACCTCTCGTAAACCCATCCATAGCCAGCCTCTCACACCGCCGCACAGGGGCCTCTCCTCATCACATGCCCAAACCATCGCAACCTCACTTCCCGCATCTTGTCTTCCACGGAAGACACTCCCACATTCTCTCGAATATCCGCATTCCTAAGCCTATCCCTCCTAGTAAACCCACACATCCAGCGCAACATCCTCATCTCAGCCACCTTCATCTTCTGAACGTGAGAGTTCTTGACAGGCCAACACTCCGCCCCATACAACATAGCCGGTCTAACTGCTACTCTGTAGAACTTGCCTTTCAGTTTGAGAGGCACCTTCTTATCACACAAGACCCCGGATGCGAGCCGCCATTTCATCCACCCTGCACCAATCCGATGGGTCACATCCTCGTCAATCTCACCATTACCCTGGATAATAGACCCAAGGTACTTGAAGCTATCTCTTTTCTGGATGACATGCGTGTCAAGCCTCTCTTCCACGTCGGTCACATATGTCACCTCACTGAACTGGCACTCCACATATTCCGTCTTGGTCCTGCTCAACCTAAACCCTTTAGACTCCAGGGTCTGTCTCCAAACCTCTAATTTGTCGTTAACTCCTTCGCGGGTCTCCTCAATCAAAACTACGTCGTCCGCAAATAATATACACCAGGGCACCTCGCCTTGAATTTGCCGCATCAACACATCCATCACCAAGGCAAATAAAAAGGGGCTAAGGGACGATCCCTGGTGCAATCCCATCCCCACAGGGAAATGCTCGGAATCTCCCCCCGCTGTCCTAACTCGAGTCTTTGCGCCATCGTACATGTCCCTAATCACCCTAGTGTATGCCACGGGTACACCCCTGACCTAAAAGCACCTCCAAAGAACCTCCCTGGGAACTCTGTCGTAAGCCTTTTCTAGGTCGATAAACACCATATGCAAATCCTTCTTCCTCTCCCTACACTGCTCCACCAATCTCCTCACGAGATGAATAGCCTCAGTAGTCGACCGTCCTGGCATGAATCCGAACTGATTCTCAGAAATAGTCACAATTCCTCTTAACCTCAACTCCACAACTCTCTCCCAGACCTTCATGGTGTGACTCAACAACTTGATACCCCTATAGTTGTTGCAATTTTGGATGTCACCCTTATTCTTGTACAATGGAATCATTGTGCTCCATCTCCAAGCTCCGGGCATCTTCGCCGTCCTGAAAATAACATTGAACAACCCCGTCAGCCATTCCATCCCTGCCCTGCCCGTACATTTCCAAAAATCCACCGGAATTTCATCAGGTCCGACCGCTCTAC
The DNA here is from genome assembly GCA_003996215.1 of Jaltomata sinuosa. Lineage (NCBI taxonomy): Eukaryota > Viridiplantae > Streptophyta > Magnoliopsida > Solanales > Solanaceae > Jaltomata > Jaltomata sinuosa. Next base: position 742,254 of record QJPP01000067.1, read on the forward strand.
CCCTATGCATCCTACGAATAACACTCTCACCTCCCCTACCCTAAAACACCTACAATAGCCATAGGTCATATAATTGGAGCGAAGGGAGTAAATGAATTACTAATTAATAAAAGCAAAATGGGCAGGATAAAATTTGAATATTATATAATGCTCAAAAAGGTCTAGAACATTACTAGGATATTAGTAGAAAAAAGTTGGACTGTCTGTTCTAAAAAGGAATAGAAAAACATCTAAAGGAGTTAAAAAGACCCATAGAGAAAGAATAGAAGAACATTCAATGGAGTAGAAAGGCTCATGTGAAGCATTAAGATCTCTCTTTTTCTTTTCCTTTTTCCTTTTTTCCTTTGGTCTAAATACAAAAAAAACGTATTTTTTAAAAAAAAAGAGAGATTAGAGAACAGAAAAAATATATAATTTTGTCTAGATAGCTGAGTAGATATATTTGGAAGCTCAATGCTAGTATCTATCACCATCACGGTGTAACTATAACATCAACAAAATCACTCTTGAGTAATCCAACAAAGTTTCCAATGACTTATACTTTCTTTGGGGGGATGCCATTCCAGGTTGTATGAGCGATATACGGCTATCTTTTAAACAAGAAGCAGAACTGGTTTAGAATTAGAGTTACTTTGTCACATGACACACCTATGTCCGTTTCTAAGCTAAACCAAGGATGTTATTTATGGTGGGACATCTGCCCAAGCTGGAGCAGTTCAGCAGGTTCAAGCTGGGTCAAACCCAAGCTGGGCTCCCTACCACCGACTACTTCTGCAGCTTTATCAGCAGAATGCTAGCCCAGTTAATTTAAATGGATTCCTACACATTAACAAGAAGTAAATATTAAACATCCTATGACCAGAAAATTAGCAAGTCCTGAGGTTTATTCCTTTAGCTGCAATCATAATCATTGCATACACCAAACAATGGAAAGAGAAGCCAAAAGACAAGCATCTGAATTTGTCTTCTATAACTATATCCCTCTATCCATTAGACAACTGCTGTAGTCCAGGAAGCAAGAAACTTCCAGAGAAAATATACTTCGAATGGTACACCTACCTTGCTTGAGAATCATGATAGTCATTTGGTGTTGTTTCTCCCGTAGATGATGACTGATCGGAGAAAACTGTTGCAATTGAGAGCAATAGCATTGGCCTAGACAATTTCTACCAAAATAAGCATAGTCATTACAATAGAAACACCAATCAATTTGAAAGGGAATAAAAAATGAAAAGATAAAACAACAGTGTAGAAAATTAAGTTAAGCATGCTATCTAATAACAAATAGCCAACTAAACTAATCTTGGCTGTCAAAATTTATCTTCTATGAAATGCTGCAGCAATAAAACATATACCATTTCTCCAAACAAAAAGAAGTTCATCTGCTATGATCATAAAATATTCCTTGAATTAAATCCCTTCAAGATCACATCTAGAGTCCAACATTTAAGGTGACTTCAGCGAGCAATGACTAATTACAATTTGAACGAAGGCCAAGTGCCAGAAGAGATTATCCTTGTATGCACTAAATCAAATAAGAAGTGCTCTCCAAAATCTGGAAACAGTAACCACAAAAGAGAAAAATCTTTGAGCAGAAAACCAGAACCTGGATCAATGACTCATGTAAAAGGATTTACAGCCATATGGGAAAAGGTCAACATTACACTCAAGAATCAGCATCTGAATCACAAATGTCCTTTGCCTTACTGCAGCCAAAGTGGTTATGAACATGCTTATAATGAGTCCAAAACCTTATGCAGCACTTTTAACTCATGCGAACGTTTAAAATCATGAGATAATATATGTAAAACACATATGGTTGTTCGCCGTGTAATCTTCAGAAACATAAGTAGAAAAGAAAAGATAGATAGGCAACGGAAATGCCACAATCCTCACATAATTTATTGAAAAAAAGACATTGGTTCTTTTCAATAATGATGTCAAGCAGACAAGCACCAGAAAAACTGAAGACAGACAAAGAAGAACACTTCCAGATCACCAGATGTGCCAATCATACAGCAGATTGAAGATGAATTGTAACATCCAAATACAGGGAACTATTAGTCATTGGTTGTATGCATGTCCTGCACTTGTCAGACTCAATTCATGAGTAGAACTTTTTTCTTGGGGGGATAGCAAAAGTTTCTTACATTTGCACAGCGGTAGTTGTCAAAAATTCACAAATTGAATATAACAAATTCAAAATGTGAATGCAAGTATTCCCAGAAAGAATTATATGGAGTAAAAGATGAACAGAAACCTACCTGCAATTGTCTGACCAATGGCTTCAAAGGAGCCCACTTTTGGATCCACTTAAACGGTGGATAACATAAAACTTGCAGCGCCTGTAAACCGTGCCAAATAAAAGGACATCTAGCTTTGCTCAGCCTTCGTACAACCTCTAGAACAGCAGTGGTAGCCAAAAATATGACAACATCACCAGCAGTTCCACTAGTCTGTACACTCTGTTTCACTTTAGTTATACATTTCAGAGTCTTCGCTGAGAAGTGCTTTGTAGCAGAAGCAACTAAACAAATCTTCGGTAGCTTTTCCTTGCTAATTATCCGCGCCTCCAATCTTTTGTTAGAATATGGTGGACATGGCAAGTCTGCCATATTGGTAACCTCATAAATCTCAGTCACAGCTTGAATCAACAAAAGAAAAAAAATTGTGGAAAGTTAGAACATAAACCAATTTTTCTCAAATGAGTGGCTCAATTCTTGGAACGGATACTTCCATACTGAACCAAAACGCAATCAGGAAATTTAAATTGCTACACGCACCCTAGTCGCAAACATAACGGCTTTGGATATCTAAAGCCACAATATTGAAGATGATGAAAAGGGATGAGGAAGACCTAAAATATTACGTGAAAGTAAATTTTCTTAAAAGACTATGACCTCCCAAAATCAATGCAATCTTTAGGTATACTTCTCATCCTAGGAGTTAGCAGGTATGAAAGAGTCCCCTCTCTGTCTGTCTCTCCGAGTTTCTACTACTAAGTAGCACTTCTGCTATTCAATCATAGAATCGATTCCGATCAAGCTGAAAAAAGTCAGCCCTATATATGTTTGTTATTAGTAAAGCGCTAAGGCCCTCGTCAGTCCTTCCTCCGATGCCTCCCGTTCATTCTTCTTCATTTCATCATTTTGTTGTGTTGTTCTGTTCATAGGTCCCAAGCCCTTCTTAGAAAGCCCTCTTCCCTCTCCTTAAGTTAAGAAAAAAAGAATGTTGCTTGATTGAACGAACATTGGTTGAACCTTTCTAACTGACACCCCAGTCATAATGCCACCCAAGTATAACAAAAGACAATGGAAGCAAAGTATCTATAAGTGATACCAACCAGTTGGGACTAAGGCCTAGTCATTATATCTAATGGAAGCAAAGTATCTGTAAGTTTGTCAGGAGTCTGTTTTGATGTCTTTAAAAACATTTATTTAGTACTGAAATAAATGAACCTATACAAAGATTCATATAACAAATCCTAACTAATTTCAAATTATGGTGTAATCAATTGATATATTCTGGCAGGCACAACACAACCACTATTGAGGGAATATTAACCAGTTTTTAGACTTGCTAGTAGGACAAACCTATGAAGAGACTGCCAATATAAAACAAAATTCAGCTCAATAATCAGGATGGTTATGGTACCTGTGTAAAACTCACAGTTTCTATGAAGAAATGCCAATATAAATCAAAATTCAGCTCAATAATCAGGATTAGTTATGATACCTTTAAGGATGACAGTAAACTCACAGTCTCTAAAGGAAATATATCTAGTAACAAATTTATTTCCACGTTCTCTCAACGAGTCATCACTGTGATTGGAAACTAATTTGCTCGACAATTCACGAATTAAGCAGCTTAAACGCCTAAAAATGAAATCATAATCATCTAAAACAGAGTAAGCAAACGAGAACAAGAGAGACTAACAACAAAAATGCAGCGCTCAATTAATATAAATCAATCAAATATTTTTAAATTCCAAACTAGTTAGGGTCGGCTATATGAGTCCTCCACATGCATTACGCTTGCTCAATTTGGACTAATTTCTTTCCAATACAAAAATGAAAAAGTGCTATCCATGGTGGCTTGGAGGATGCTAACAAAGTCACAGTTCCTAAAGGACGTCTATCTAGTGACAAATTTCTTTCTATATTCTGTAACCAATATGAGTGGAAGCTAATTTGCTCAACATGGATTCATAATTTAAGTAGCTTAAACGCCTAAAAATGAAATCATAATCATCTAAAACAGAGTAGGCAAACAAGAACAAGAGATACGAAAACCAAAAAATGAAGCACTCAATTAATATCAATGAACTCAATCAATCAAATACAAAGTGGTAGCTTCAAGTTCACAGTTTCTAAAGTAAATCTACTCACAATTTCATCCCATATTCTCTAAGCGCTATGATTGAAAGCCAATTTCTCGACATGGATTCACGAATTAAGCAGCTTAAACACCAAAAGTTGAAACCACAGTAATCCAAAACAGAGTAAGCAAACAAGGACAAGAGATATAAAAGGGAAGCTAATTTGCTCAACATGGATTCATAATTTAAGTAGCTTAAACGCCTAAAAATGAAATCATAATCATCTAAAACAGAGTAGGCAAACAAGAACAAGAGATACGAAAACCAAAAAATGAAGCACTCAATTAATATCAATGAACTCAATCAATCAAATACAAAGTGGTAGCTTCAAGTTCACAGTTTCTAAAGTAAATCTACTCACAATTTCATCCCATATTCTCTAAGCGCTATGATTGAAAGCCAATTTCTCGACATGGATTCACGAATTAAGCAGCTTAAACACCAAAAGTTGAAACCACAGTAATCCAAAACAGAGTAAGCAAACAAGGACAAGAGATATAAAAGGGAAGCCCGGTGCACTAAAGCTCCCGCTATGCGCGGGGTCCAGGTGAGGGCCGGACCACAAGGGTCTATTGTACGCAGCCTTACCCTGTATTTCTACAAAAGGTTGTTTCCACGGCTTGAACCTGTGACCTCCTGGCCACATTGGAGCAACTTTATCAGTTACTCCAAGCTCCCCTTCCGAGAACAAGAGATATGAACACCAAAAAATGAAGCACTCAATCAATCAAATACACTTAAATGGTAGCTTGAGTGTCACAATTGCACAAGTAAATCTTATAACAATCAATTTCATATTATATTCTCTAACTTCTACGATTGAAAGCCAATTTCTCGACATGGGTTCACGAATTAAGCAGCTTAAACACCAAAAGTTGAAACGCAACCTTACCCTGCATTTCTACAAGAGGTTGTTTTCACGGCTTGAACCCGTGACCTCCGGGGCACATGGGAGCAACTTTACCAGTTACTCCAAGGCTCTCCTTCCGAGAACAAGAGATATTAACACCAAAAAACGAAGCACTCAATAAATCTCAATCAATCAAATACTCTTAAATGGTAGCTTCAATGTCACAATTTCAAAAGTAAATCTAATCACAATCAACTTCATTCTATATTCTCTAACCACTATGATTGAAAGCCAATTTCTCGACATGGATTCACGAATTAAGCAGCTTAAACACCAAAAGTTGAAACCACAATAATCCAAAACACAGTAAGCAAACGAGGACAAGAGATATAAAAGGGCAACCCGGTGCATTAAAGTTTCCTCTATACGCAGGGTCCAGGTAAGGGCCAGACCACAAGGGTCTATTTTATGCAGCCTTACCCTGTATTTCTGCAAGAGGCTGTTTCCACGGCTTGAACCCGTGACCCCCTGGACACGTGGGAACAACTTTACCAATTACTCCAAGGCTCCCTTCCGAGAACAAGAGATATGAACACCAACAAACGAAGCATTCAATTAGTCTCAATCAATCAAATACTCTTAAATGGTAGCTTCAGTGTCACAATTTCAAAAGTAAATCTAATCACAATCAATTTCAAGTTATATTCTCTAACCACTACGATTGAAAGTCAATTTTCTTTTTTTCTTTTTTTCTTTTATGACCGTGGTGTCCGGGTCAGCTTTCGCGCACCTCGACTAAATCTATAGGATACCTACCACCTCCCACCATCAACAGGTTCCAGATAACTCTGTCCACCAATGCTAAAACAAATGGGAAGAATCACATAGTGTTTTTTGCTGAAAGTCAATTTTTATTTTTATTTTTGTATCTGGGCCAGCTTTCGTGAACCTCGACTAAATCTACGGGATACATGCCACCTCCCACCAACAACATGTACCAGGTAACTCTGTCCACCAAGGCTAGAAAAGATGGGAAGAATCACCTAGTGTTTTTTGTTGAAAGTCAATTTCTCGACACGGATTCACTAAATTAAGCAGCTTAAACACCAAAAGTTGAAACCATAACAATCAAAAAACAAATGCGAACAAGAGAGACAAACACCAAAAATGAAGCGCTCAATTAATATATAATATATATCAATCAACTCAATCAATCAACTAGTTTCTACGAGTCCTTCATATGTATTACAGCTAGCTGAATTTGCACTCATTTCAATTACATATTTCCAATAAAATTGCCGATGTTCAATCAATTACCTGGTACCTGCCACCTCCCACCCGCAACACGTACCATGTAACTCTGTCCACCAAGGCTAGAACAGATGCTAAGAATCACCTAGTGTTTTTTTGTTGAAATTCAATTTCTCGACACGGATTCACTAATTAAGCAGCGTAAACGCCAAAAATTGACTGAAACCATAACAATCTAAGCAAATGCGAACAAGAGAGACGAACACCAAAAAAAATGAGGCGCTCAATTAATACATATACATATCAATCAAATACTCTTTACGAGTCCGTTATATGTATTACAGCTAGCTGAATTTGCACCGATTTCAATTACATATATCCAATAAAAATTGCGGATGTTCAGTCAATTACCTGGAGAAAAAAAAATCAGAAAACGGATTTCGTACGGTATATATTTCCCGGTTGAATTAACGGCGCGTGTTCAACGGAGAAGACGGTATTGACGGGAAGAATAGGGCGGAGGACGGAGGAGGTTTGACCGGTGAATCGGGGGGTTTATACTTTGCTTTGGGGAGTGGAGGGGCGCGTGATCTTCACTCTCTTTCGTTCGTCTGGTTTCCCCTAGAAGATACTGATTTTGGGTCCCACCTGATACTGAATCGGTTACGGTTTTTCTTATTGGATTAGATTGTCCATCTCGATGTCCGATACGTGTATTGAAGCCCGATTAATTTAGATTTGTGCGTTGCAAGACTTGTTTTGGAAATGACGCTCTCAACAGAATTTTTCCTATATCCAAGGCTCGTATTCGAGAGGTTTGGTTGAGTGGTGGAGGGATCCCAATGATAGTATCTCTGCAATGTATCTATTTTTGTATAAAATTGTATTACAAAGCATAAAATGTATACAAGTATATATTCTTTATGTACACGTTTTTTTTAGTCTGTCTCAAAAAGAATGTCATCTTGAGAAGAAGAATCAAGATATGGCCCATAATGGAAATAAGGGTTGTAAGAGAGTTGTGCTTGAACCAAGAGATTGAGTGTGAGTACACTTTTGCAAGGAGAGGAAGACCAAGTTGATGTCAAGAGGTGACAGATCGTTTCAAGTACTTTAAAAGGCTCAATGATAATGCCTACAAGATTGACCTTACTTCGGAGTATAAAGTACACAACACTTTCAGTGTTTTTGTGACCTCTCACTCTTTGATACTTATGATGTTGATCCTTTAAATTTGAGGACAAATTCTTTTCAAGAAGGGGAGATGATGCAATAAGTTGCATCAAGGCCACTCACAAAGAGTCAAGCTCAGGACCTTCAAGTTTTACAATGGCTATTCATGAAGATAGAACTGCTTGAGCCCACCTTGATACCAAAAAAGGGATTTCATGCCTCGATGATTACTTGAGAAGAAGAAAAAGAGGCCTAGTTTGCAAACTAGGGCTATATTTATAATTTTTACTCCAAGGGTCACTTTTGGGCTATTTTTGTAATAAATTAAAATAGCTCAAACTATAAATAGTTAGAATAGCTCACTTTTTGAGTTAGTTTTTGCATGAATTATAAACTTATCTTCTCTCGATAGAATTGAGAGCTTGGTTGAAGCTTGTGTTGACTCTTGTTTGAAAAGTAGATTGCAAGGTGAATTCGATTCCCTTGAAATTCCTTTCTTAGTTTAGGTGCTTGTTGAATCAATCAATTGACCGTTTTATATCTTTATCATTATTGTCAATTAATTTCTCTACTTGTATCTAGCTTCTATGTCTTAAATTCCTTATTCTTAACTTAAAATTTCAATTTCCTAATTAGATTTACATCATCACCCATTGGTGATGCTTAGAAGTAGTTGTTGTTTGAATGGAAAGTATATTCTCCATACTTCACTTGAAATAGGGATAATGATCATAAAGGCTAATAGCTCATTATATATATTTAGTATATATAAAACACACATAACATATTTTGTGCCGCTCATAACAGAGAGCAAGCCTCTGAAATAGGGGTGCATATTACACTTTAGGCTAATCCCATATCGAAATGGGAGAAGAAAGTTAGAAACCTTTTAAGAAATAGTTCGGAATCAACTGTTAAGATGCCTTTTAGGTTAAAACTTTAGGGACGAATTCATACGAGCCTAAACCCAAACAGATAAAACCTTAACAGTTAGACTAAGACCGTTACAAATGGTATCAGAGCAGAACTCTCCTTCAAAAGGATCCCACATTGAAATGAGAGAAGAAAGTTAGGGACTTTACAAGAATCAACTCTCTCGAGACTCGACGTTCTCGCCACGGTGTAATATGCATCCCTTCTTCGAATGCTTGCCTTCCATCATGGCCATCACATATTCACTAAATAGAAATTGTATGTGTGTTCTTTTTACTTGAAAATGGAGTGTGTCCTTAAAGATTTTAACTTCATTTGCTTCAAATTAAAAGTTTTGCTTTCACTATACTATGAAAAGGAATCTCAAAAGAGTATTTGTTTGGTTATAAATAGAAAGCTTGTAGGGTCATAAATTATTCTTTGGTTATGTAATATTCAAGATATTGTCCCAAAAAAAACATAATTTTTCTTGACATTTTCAATATTTTCAGCTAAATCTAATTTGATTATTTTCAATTTATGAATATGTAAATTTATAATATGCTTGATTTGGTTCACTTTTATATTATTCTTTTCTTTTCAATTTGTTTAACCTATTTTTTTTTTAGTTCGTTTAAAGAAAGAATGATCATTTCCCTTTCTTTTTAGCAATTCTTTAATTTCAACTTTTCACATTACATGTTTAAGACCACAAGATTAAAGAATATTTTAATATATTTGACATATCTCTAATTAAAAATGACAAGATTCAAAAGTCTTCTTTATATTTTTATATTTCGTGTCAAATCAAAATAGGTCAAATAAATTGAAACGAAAGGAGTAGCTTTATACTTTTTGTTAGTATATGATTGAGAGGACAAAAGTGAAGTGAATTTTTTCTAAAGAATAATAATAAGGAAAAAGAAAAAAGGTGCAAGATATGCCAAGATATTTTTGCTAAAATGGGACCAAATCAACTAAGAATAAAATCATAAATCACTCGATGTTTGGCTATTTATTTTTTTTAAAGAAAGAGTTTAGCTAAGTTCAATGTATATATTCGATAAAATCGAATAAATTCAATGGAATCATAATATCATTGCTATCTAACGTAACCATGAAGCTAAACATCATTGTCTCATTGAGGAATAAAAAACTATCGAGAATCGTTTAGGATCGATTAATTCGAGTTCACGTGATAAAGTTTCACTTTAGGAATAAATTATTTCTTATTAAAAGTAATTTTTATTATCAAGATTCGAATTTAAAATTTCCAATAAAATATGAAGGAATAGTAACTATCTTAAACTAATCTTTGATGGTTAATAATTCATATTTACGATTTAACTTATGCATTGATAGTTTATATTAGCATTTTTCGATATTTCAATTATTGATAAATTTTCATATTGATTCTTGTGATATTTGACTAAACATATTAAATATGTATTTTTTTTAATCTCATTTTATTGAAAACAACAAGAACATACTCAGTATAACCTCACAAGTGAAGTCTGAGGAAGATAGCGTCTAGGCAAATCTTATCTCTATTTTTATTGTGTAAAGAAAATATTTACGATAAACCTTCGGCTCAGAAGAGAAATATTCAAAACAAGTTGCAAGAAAATATTGTTAGAATGATCCAATGCAACTTAAACAACTAATAGAAAATATATCATATTTACACTATTTTTAAAAATTATATTACCCTCAATTATTAAGTAAATACCACATAATTAACATTGCGCATGTATAATTAAACAATGTAATGCCTGATAATTCGATAAGTCCGAAAAGAACCACCATCAAAGAATGTGGTGCAGTGAATGAAATTGTTTATCCCTTAATTAGAAATCTCAGATTCGAACCCTAAATATGAAAAAATTCTTGATAGGAAGTGCTTCCCCTGAATGGGATCCTACGGGATGTGAATCCGAATTAGTCAGCTCCAATATGCATATTAAACACCGAATAAAAATCAAAAAAGTCTTTGAAAAATCACAAGCAACAACAACAACATACCCGGTAACCTAGTGTAATCTCACAAAGTGAAGTTTAAAAAGAGTAGAATTTACCTACCTTACCTACCTCAAAGGTGAAATAGAGCGGCAAAAATGTAATGAAAGTACAAGAGACGATAGATAGTGTTCCCTCCGTCCCATTTTATGTGGCAAATTTTCCTTTTTAGTCCGTCCCAAAAAAAATATCACATTTCTATAATTAGAAAAAATTTAACTTTGAAATTACCCTTTTACCCTTAATGAAATGATTTACAACCACACAAATGTTCAAGTATTATTTTGGACCACAAGTTTCAAAAGTCTTTCTTTTTCTTTTTCTTAAACATCGTGCCAAGTCAAAGAACGCCACATAAAATGAAACGAAGAGAGTAACAAAAACAACAAATAATAGCAAAAGAGTACTACAATAAATAACACTACAATCTAACTATACGAAAGGAAACAAAACCACAAGCAAAAAGACTGAACGTCCAATATGCTTAGTCAGATAACACAACCATTTTTACATTACGAGTAAAGTTTACCAACACAATGATGTATTACATATGAAAACGTGACCCGTTAAGTATGAAACAGACGACTCGAAAACCCGAAAGCAAAGAAGAAAAACCCAAGAACATTAACGACGCGAATGCCAAGGCGACGAAGATATCTGATTGAACACAGAATGCATTATTATTAGCCGTACACGTGTCCTCTCTCAAATTTGAGTCTTGAATATGAAAAAATTCTTGATAGAAAGCACACCAAACACCAAATGCGAGACCCAAAAAGTCTTTAAAAGAACCACAATCAAACGGACTAAAAACGAATCACTTCAATTAATTTGAAAGTCCAATATGCTCAATCAGATAACGCAAGAGATTTTTACATTATGAGTAAAGTTTACAACACAATAATGTACTATTACATATGAAAACGTGACCCGTTAAGTATGAAACAGACGATCCGAAAACCCGAGAGCAAAGAAGAAAAGCTCAAGAACATAAACGACACGAATCCCAAGGCGACGGAGATATCTGATTGAACACAGAATGCATTATTATTAGCCGTACACGTGTCCCTATCTCTTAACGTCCGAGCTAACGCCGTTCCCGCAGAATCTGCCGACAACAACATGTATGCGAAAACCTATACAAAGGAGAACGACAATGTCTGTTTTTCACACTGTCTCCAACATTCCGTACAACAACAATGAAAAAAGAGTGTAACACGTTGAAACAAAGCATTCCGCGTTCACATAGGATTTGTGGAAGGACGTGTGATGTATGCGATCTATCCTAATACAAACATTATTGGTTGATTTCATGTCGCAAATAGGTAATCTATAGGTCACACGATTGAGAGACGAAGCTAAGATTTAAAAGTTTATGAGTAAATTAGTACTCCCTCCGTCCATCTTTACTTGTCCAATCTACTACATACTGTTGTCCAATTTGAAAAAAATCAAGAGATAATTTATCCTTGCTATCAACTATAGTCATTGGTGTAGTATATTCAAAGGGTAATATAGTAAAATTATCATTCTATTTGTTGCTTTTTAAACATGAACAATTAAAGATAGACGAAGGGAGTGCTTTCTCCGTTTCAATTTGTTTGTCTTACTTTTCTTTTTAGTCTGTTCCAAAAAAAATATTTCTTTCCTCTTTTGACAATTCTTTAGTTTCAACTTTCTACTAGCATGTTTAAGACCATAAGATGAACCTACATTTTGGTACATATTTAAGATCACAAGATTCAAAAGTCTTTTGTACTTTATTATCCATGTTAAGTCAAAGTCAGATAAATAAATTGAAACGGAGGAAGTAATAATTTGTACATATTCAATAATTTTTTTAAATAAATACAAGATTTAAACTAAAGCTACTGAATTATGTTGAATCTGTAAGCTATACCCTACTTCTGCCACGAAATACGAAGATAACTTTACCGTTATTTCGAGATTCTCGTTTAAGTTTGAAGTTAAATCAATGGAGTAATTGGAAATGAAAAGATTTCGAACCTGATCATGGCTGAAATCGAACCAAACTTGAACAACTTCAGGAAAAACAGTGGCACCTCTTGAAATTTCCCAAACAGAAGCTCCAACTTCGAACAGTGAATACAATGCCACAATCCCAGCTGCAATTGCCACAAATCTATCCCAAAAAATAAATAAAAATCTCATTATATATTTTTTTAATAAAATTGTAACTTTAAGAAAATGAGACGTAGTTGATTAATTGATTACTTATCGACTACTTTTAATCAGCTAATTTCAATAAATTCTGTTTTAGCTTAGAGTTGTCATGACACAAGCTTATGATATGTATTGTCTGCTTTGGGTTTACGATTGCATAAATTTGTCTTTCGAGCTACGCAATAGAGTCACAAAATGGGCTATCATGAGAATTTGAGCTATGTTTTTATAAAAGGGATAATGAAATATAGCGAGAATTCTATTATTCGCTCTGTAATTACAAAACTCTCGCTGTGTTTGATAATTTTTTATGAAACAACGTGTAACAACCATCCAAATATAGTGCATAGCAAGAGTTTATAAAAGAAAAATATCAAACATAGCGAGAGTTCTATAATTCCCTCTGTATCAGTGATATAATAGTTTCTGAAATTCGCTCTATATAACAATTTACTTTGTATCTGTTGTTATATTACTTTACTGATACAGAGCGAATTTCATAATCTGATGTATTACTAATACAAAATGAATTTCAAAAACTCTCGCCACATTTGATAATTATCCGAACTATAACTATATTTAGTAATTAAAATCGAACTATCGCTAAATTTTCCCAAACTCTCTACTTTTCTCTCTCATTCCGGGGTGGAATACGTTTAAAATATTATATGCACCACTGTAAACTTGTCAGTCCTGCTTGACCCACCCTCATCATATGCTCGAGGCATCACGAAAGTGAAGGGTAAAGAAGAACTCGAAGAAATTCAAAATTCGCTCTGTATTAGTGATACAATAATTGGCTTTGTATTTATTGTTTGTATCACTAATATTGAACGAATTTCAAAAACTATTGCTACATTTGATAATTATCCGAACTGTAACTATTTTTGGTAATTAGACCTCAAACTATAGCTAAATTTTCTCGAGAAAAAACAGAAAGAGCTAATAGTAGTAGTACCTGAATGCATCGAAGTTGTACCACTTAAGCGAATCGGAATCGGAGCCGCCGCCGCCGCCGCCGCGAGAGTTAGCGAACATGAAAATAGCAGAAGCGAGAGAGAAGCAAAAGGCGGCGAACCGGAAAATGAGTATTAAAATACTGAACCGGCGGTTTTTTTGAACGGAAACAGTAGAGTGGAACTGAGATTGACTTCTAGACCGGGGTGATGGAGGAGTCATTAAACCGCCGCCGTTCCGGTTCGGTTCCTGCGGCGACCTCATCATATTTTCCGGTTCAAAATTCAGACGGAAACGGAGAAATTCATAGAGAAATTAAAGTTGGGTGAATTTACTAAAATTTGATTTTCGTTGGGTATTTGAAGTACTCACGGGACATGGCATGATTCCCATGAGAGGGATAATGGTGGAAGAGAACATATATATTTTGGAAAAATAAATAATAGATGTATTTTTTTTATTTTTTTTTTGGTTTCCTGGTTTTATTGGAGTTCGATTAATTCGAATTTGAGTATGATATGCTTTAATTTTTGGAGTAGGTGTTGTTATTGGAGCTCAATTAATCTAAATTTGTGCATCACATAGCCTTTTCGAGGGGTGGGGGGTGGGTGGGTGGGGTTGTAGACGTGTTAATAGAGCTCAACCGATTCGAATTTGCGTATTGTAGGGCCTATTACTAGGTTAGATGTTGTCATTGGAGTTCGACTAATTTGAATCTGTGCATTATAAGGCCTATCTATGAGTGTAGGTGCTGTCATTGAAGCTTAACTAATTCGAATTAGCTCATTGTAGGTCCTATTTATGGAGTATGTTCATTGGAGTTCAACTAATCTGAATTCGCGCATTATAGAACCCTTTTACGGACAGACGTTGTTATTGAAACTCGATTAATTTGAATTCGCGCATTGTAAATCTTATTTTGAGAGTAAACGCTATCATTGAAATTCAATTAATTCGAATTCGTACATTTCATAATTCATTTTTGGAATAAGCCTGTTATTAGAGCTTGATTATTTCTATCTTTAATGAACTCTATGCTACACGAATTCTAATTAATCAACTCGATAAATTTTATAGCAAATTGCTATCCAAAAAGATTAAAAGAATGGGTGAAAAAAATGAAAAGGCGGAGGTACTCCCAAGGGATATAATGATCTAGTTAAAATCCCTTTATCTTAAATTTGTGATTTTAAGTTAAACTTTTATTAGTTGTTTGGTGTGAGGTATAAGGTATAATAGTCCCGGGATAAAATATATTTATTTTGTATTTGGCCTGAGGTATTAGTTAGTCTCGAGATTATTTATCCCACCATTTATACCATAGTGATAGAATAAGTTATCCTATATAATGATGGAATAACTAACCTCAAAATTAATTATCCCCAGATAACTTTTCCCAACCAAACGACCCCTTATTAAACTCTTATTAGTTTAATATCTAATATATACATCATTGACTCATACGATATTAACTTAACGTTTTAAAGAAAAGACCCAACAAGATAGCTTGTTGCACTACTATGTTAGCCTAACACATCCCTCTAAAAAAGTTTAGGTCTTTAAAATCAAGTATTTTACGATACAAATTGTTATTTTTCTTTAAAAAAATTACTTAGTATAAATTAAAATTAATCGAGTTAATAAACTTCGAATATTAAAAAAAAAACAGAGAAAGAGACAGCTCAATATTAGGTAGAAGCATGCAGCGGACAACGAATGGGAAGAAGTGGGGTTATTAGTGTACTTTTCATGCTGCTTTCTTCTTCTTTACATACTCTTTTTCCTTTTCAAAATGGCTCCGATAAAAATTTACTCGCATTAAATATTTATAATTGAATTGGTATAAATATTTGATATGAATAAATATAACTATTTACCCTTATATGTATGGGCAGAGTCACCTTAGGCGAAAAGGTGATCCGATAAACACCCTTCGTCGAAAAATTATGTGGTGTATAAATGTTAAATATTATGAATGTATATTAATTTTGCACACCCTTGACACAACTGAAAAGAAAATTTGTACACCCTTCACCAAATCCTGACTCCGCCATTGCTCGTACGTTTTATTAAAGCTTTTTTCTTTTCTCATCTAATATCTAGTACTTCATCTGTCTCAATTTATACGAAAGAATTCAGAGTGTATGAGGGTCAATACACTTACTTATTCCACACAATAAGAGTTCAGCTTATTTGGCCAAAATTTTAAAATTAACTTATTTTAAAAAATGCTTATTTCATTTTCATTTTCAAACTCAAACTCGAGATCGCTAATTTATCGGCCCCATTATAAATTTATAATATTTGGTAGTTTTCTATTCAAGCTGTTACACGCTCCTTTCTTTTTCCTTTCTAGTCATAATAATTGCGTTATACTTTTTCCTTTTCAAGTTATATAAAAAATTTAAATGAAATTTTAGAAAAAATAATTTATAGAAAGATTTCGGATTTGAACCTTGAGTATTCGTCCATTCTTAATCAGAAATGTCTATACGAATCCTAGTTGGGAGCGCTTTCCCTTTTAAATGAGCCTTACGTGATTAGAATTTAAATTAATCGAGACTCCAATACGATTAGCGGACAAATAGGAAACCAAAATAATAGTACTAGTTCCATACATGTGTGAGTGCTTAAACATGCATTACATGCACTTATAATTTCTTATTATTTCATTTTGATTTTTAATGTATTTTTTAGAATACTTTTTGTTTTTTTCTATTTGAAAAAGCTCCTTAAAAGTTGTAATTGTTAATACAAAGAACTTAAAATATATGAAAATGTTTCATGCTCCCCTTGACTTAACTATTAAATTGTCAATAAAATACAACAAAAGTCAGATAAATATTCTTCCAACTTCCAAGCAATGAAGAATATTGACTTAAACACTTAGAGACAAGTTTCTATCCTTTTTTTTAAAAAAAATTGGTTGATGTTAATTTTTTTTTTTACTTAAAATAGGTATATGTACATTATTTGATTGTTTAGCAGATATAGCATGACAATATTGACAAATAAAAAATGATCAATTAGATAGGGTATTAATACCTCCTCTATTTCAAAGATGTTATCGACGAGTCAAATTCCGACTGAACAATTAAATTTTGACTGAACGTTTATCGACAATTCCCATGTTTTTGTAGTGAGAATTTGCGTTCATGTTTGATCATAGCTTTTCCTTACCGGTGGGCCGGAGCGGGAGATGCATATCCCTCTAAAATAGCAGCCAAATGAAAAACGTCAATTATAACTAGTTAGATCATGGCGTTATGATATTTTTGTTAGAGTGAGTTAGAGTCTCAATATTGGTTGGAGAATGAATTGACGGTTTGCTTATATGTATTTGAGAAATCCTCTCCTCATGAGCTAGCTTTTGGGGTTGAATTAAGACTAAGTGCCAAATCTTTACATGGTATCAGAGCCAGGTCTATACTCGTTTAGGCTCTCGATCGGTCCATGCTCCAGTTGGGCCCGAGTGTGAAGGGGGTTCTGCTTGGTCCAAATCTTTACATGTTTGTCTGTTTTTCACACTATGTATCCAACATTCCGTACTACAACAATGAAAAAAGAGTAACACGTTGAAACAAAGCATCCCGCGTTCACAAAGGATTTGTGGAAGGACACTTTAGGAAGGTGTGATGTATGCGGTCTATCCTAATACAAACATTATTGGTTGATTTCATGTCGCAAATCGATAATCTATAGGTCACACGATTGAGAGACGAAGCTAAGATTTAAAAGTTTATGAGTAAATTAGTACTCCCTCGGTCCATCTTTACTTGTCCAATCTACTACATATTGTTGTCCAATTTGAAAAATCAAGAGATAATTTATCCTTGCTATCAACTATAGTCATTGGTGCAATATATTCAAAGGGTAATAGAGTAAAATTATCATTCTATTTGTTGCTTTTTAAACATGAACAATTAAAGATAGATGAAGGGAGTGCTTTCTCCGTTTCAATTTGTTTGTCTTACTTTTCTTTTTAGTCTGGTCCAAAAAAAATGTTTCTTTCCTCTTTTGACAATTCTTTAGTTTCAACTTTCTACTAGCATGTTTAAGACCATAAGATGAACCTACATTTTGGTACATTTTACAGATCTTTAATTTAAGATCACAAGATTCAAAAGTCTTTTGTACTTTATTATCCATGTTAAGTCAAAAGTCGATAAATAAATTGAAACGGAGGAAGTAATAATTTGTACATATTCAATAATTTGTACATATTATATGTCTCAATTTATACGAAAGAATTCAGAGTGTGAGGGTCAATACACTTATTCCACACCATAGGAGTTCAGCTTATTTGGCCAAAATTTTAAAATTAACTTATTTTAAAAAATGCTTATTTCATTTTCATTTTCAAACTCAAACTCGAGATCGCTAATTTATGGGTCCCATTATAAATTTATAATATTTGGTAGTTTTCTATTCAAGCTGTTACACGCTCCTTTCTTTTTCCTTTCTAGTCATAATAATTGCGTTATACTTTTTCCTTTTCAAGTTATATAAAAAATTTAAATGAAATTTTAGAAAAAATAATTTATAGAAAGATTTCGGATTTGAACCTTGAGTATTCGTCCATTCTTAATCAGAAATGTCTATACGAATCCTAGTTGGGAGCGTTTTCCCTTTTAAATGAGCCTTACGTGACTAGAATTTAAATTAATCGAGACTCCAATACGATTAGCGGACAAATAGGAAACCAAAATAATAGTACTAGTTCCATACATGTGTGAGTGCTTAAACATGCATTACATGCACTTATAATTTCTTATTATTTCATTTTGGTTTTTAATGTATTTTTTAGAATACTTTTTGTTTTTTTCTATTTGAAAAAGCACCTTAAAAGTTGTAATTGTTAATACAAAGAACTTAAAATATATGAAAATGTTTCATGCTCCCCTTGACTTAACTATTAAATTGTCAATAAAATACAACAAAAGTCAGATAAATATTCTTCCAACTTCCAAGCAATGAAGAATATTGACTTAAACACTTAGAGACAAGTTTTTATCCTTTTTTTTAAAAAAAAATGGTTGATGTTAATTTTTTTTTTACTTAAAATAGGTATATGTACATTATTTGATTGTTTAGCAGATATATCATGACAATATTGACAAATAAAAAATGATCAATTAGATAGGGTATTAATACCTCCTCTATTTCAAAGATGTTATCGACGAGTCAAATTCCGACTGAACAACTAAATTTTGACTGAACGTTTATCGACAATTCCCATGTTTTTGTAGTGAGAATTTGCGTTCATGTTTGATCATAGCTTTTCCTTACCGGTGGGCCGGAGCGGGAGATGCATATCCCTCTAAAATAGCAGCCAAATGAAAAACGTCAATTATAACTAGTTAGATCATGGCGTTATGATATTTTTGTTAGAGTGAGTTAGAGTCTCAATATTGGTTGGAGAATGAATTGACGGTTTGCTTATATGTATTTGAGAAATCCTCTCCTCATGAGCTAGCTTTTGGGGTTGAATTAAGACTAAGTGCCAAATCTTTACATGGTATCAGAGCCAGGTCTATACTCGTTTAGGCTCTCGATCGGTCCATGCTCCAGTTGGGCCCGAGTGTGAAGGGGGTTCTGCTTGGTCCAAATCTTTACATGTTTGTCTGTTTTTCACACTATGTATCCAACATTCCGTACTACAACAATGAAAAAAGAGTAACACGTTGAAACAAAGCATCCCGCGTTCACAAAGGATTTGTGGAAGGACACTTTAGGAAGGTGTGATGTATGCGGTCTATCCTAATACAAACATTATTGGTTGATTTCATGTCGCAAATCGATAATCTATAGGTCACACGATTGAGAGACGAAGCTAAGATTTAAAAGTTTATGAGTAAATTAGTACTCCCTCGGTCCATCTTTACTTGTCCAATCTACTACATATTGTTGTCCAATTTGAAAAATCAAGAGATAATTTATCCTTGCTATCAACTATAGTCATTGGTGCAATATATTCAAAGGGTAATAGAGTAAAATTATCATTCTATTTGTTGCTTTTTAAACATGAACAATTAAAGATAGATGAAGGGAGTGCTTTCTCCGTTTCAATTTGTTTGTCTTACTTTTCTTTTTAGTCTGGTCCAAAAAAAATGTTTCTTTCCTCTTTTGACAATTCTTTAGTTTCAACTTTCTACTAGCATGTTTAAGACCATAAGATGAACCTACATTTTGGTACATTTTACAGATCTTTAATTTAAGATCACAAGATTCAAAAGTCTTTTGTACTTTATTATCCATGTTAAGTCAAAAGTCGATAAATAAATTGAAACGGAGGAAGTAATAATTTGTACATATTCAATAATTTGTACATATTATATGTCTCAATTTATACGAAAGAATTCAGAGTGTGAGGGTCAATACACTTACTTATTCCACACCATAGGAGTTCAGCTTATTTGGCCAAAATTTTAAAATTAACTTATTTTAAAAAATGCTTATTTCATTTTCATTTTCAAACTCAAACTCGAGATCGCTAATTTATGGGTCCCATTATAAATTTATAATATTTGGTAGTTTTCTATTCAAGCTGTTACACGCTCCTTTCTTTTTCCTTTCTAGTCATAATAATTGCGTTATACTTTTTCCTTTTCAAGTTATATAAAAAATTTAAATGAAATTTTAGAAAAAATAATTTATAGAAAGATTTCGGATTTGAACCTTGAGTATTCGTCCATTCTTAATCAGAAATGTCTATACGAATCCTAGTTGGGAGCGTTTTCCCTTTTAAATGAGCCTTACGTGACTAGAATTTAAATTAATCGAGACTCCAATACGATTAGCGGACAAATAGGAAACCAAAATAATAGTACTAGTTCCATACATGTGTGAGTGCTTAAACATGCATTACATGCACTTATAATTTCTTATTATTTCATTTTGGTTTTTAATGTATTTTTTAGAATACTTTTTGTTTTTTTCTATTTGAAAAAGCACCTTAAAAGTTGTAATTGTTAATACAAAGAACTTAAAATATATGAAAATGTTTCATGCTCCCCTTGACTTAACTATTAAATTGTCAATAAAATACAACAAAAGTCAGATAAATATTCTTCCAACTTCCAAGCAATGAAGAATATTGACTTAAACACTTAGAGACAAGTTTTTATCCTTTTTTTTTAAAAAAAATGGTTGATGTTAATTTTTTTTTTACTTAAAATAGGTATATGTACATTATTTGATTGTTTAGCAGATATATCATGACAATATTGACAAATAAAAAATGATCAATTAGATAGGGTATTAATACCTCCTTTATTTCAAAGATGTTATCGACGAGTCAAATTCCGACTGAACAACTAAATTTTGACTGAACGTTTATCGAAAATTCCCATGTTTTTGTAGTGAGAATTTGCGTTCATGTTTGATCATAGCTTTTCCTTACCGGTGGGCCGGGGCGGGAGATGCATATCCCTCTAAAATAGCAGCCAAATGAAGAACGTCAATTATAACTAGTTATATCATGGCGTTATGATATTTTTGTTAGAGTGAGTTAGAGTCTCAATATTGGTTGGAGAATGAATTGACGGTTTGCTTATATGTATTTGAGAAATCCTCTCCTCATGAGCTAGCTTTTGGGGTTGAGTTAAGCCTAAGTGCCAAATCTTTACATGGTATCAGAGCCAGGTCCATACTCGTTTAGGCTCTCGATCGGTCCATGCTCCAGTTGGGCCCGAGTGTGAAGGGGGTTCTGCTTATATGGATTTAGACAATTCTCCTTTCATGAACTAGCTTTTAGAGTTGACTTCGGCGTAGGTGTCATATCTTTACATTTTCTTCGTATAAACTTGTTTGTTAAGCCATGGTAGGAGCTAGGTAAAGATAAGGGGTTCAATTGAATCTCCTTCATTGAAAAATTACACTGCGCGATTAAGCTACCATGGATCCCAATTATGATATTTCAGTATTTTCTTGAATCATGCATCTAATTTATCATGGAAGTGCATAATGCATTCAACAAAAATGGACATATGAGTCAACTGCAGTCTTGGTTGTTTTATGTATTGACCTGCTGTCTAAAGACAACAATATTGTTGTTGGAGGAATGTTCTGTCAAACTTTGAGAAAAAAACAGTAGTAGCTAGCAAAGACTCATCTGAGGGTCGAGGATTAGGGCAGAAGAGTAGTAGTAGGTAGCCGTGTGTTGTAGTACTTATCAAGGGAGAGGCAGGGAACTAGTCTCCACTTCTCCTTATTTATAGTAGTCTTACCTAGTACCTTATTCTTCAATTTTACTACTACATGTTACTTCGTTTGCTTCACTATATTTCTTTCTATCCTACTTTCATTCTGCTTCTTTTGAGCCGAGGGTTTATCGGAAACCTCTCTACACCACAAAGGTAAGGGTAAGGTGGTCTGCGTACATCCCCCTCCCCAGATTCCACTTGTTAAATTAGACTGAGTATGCTATTGTTGTTGTTGTTGTTAACTAGCAAAGACTCAAAACTCATGCAACTATGCAAGTGTGACATCTCGTCTAAAGGTAGAGAAACTGTTTTCGACAGGCCCTCGGCTCAAGTAAAGCATATCAACAAAAAACAAGCACGTAAAACAAATACAGTAGCAAATAATCAGTTCTCTCATAATTGTAAAAAAAAAAAAAGATTCATTTAGCTCATTTCTGAGATGTACATTATGCAGTTAAACATCTAGTAGAGTTACAAGGAACATACACAAACAGAGAGGCTAGAAAATAAATCTCACTTAATGGCAAGAACATCAAAACTAAATTATAACCAAAAAAATGCAAACAATGACCGAAATCGCAAAACGGAAGGAGTAATGATACAGAAAGGTATGACCTTTGACAGCAATTCTACATTCGTATCGATCAACAGCTGATGATGATGAAAGTTGTTCATTTTTTGGCATTCGCGTCTTTACGTCATTTCTTGAGACCGTCTTACACAACGACTAACCTTTTTCTTGAATTCATCTCTGTTGTCTCTCCATTCCTTCTGCATTATGCCAGAAAAGAAGACGTGAAAAAGGCGTTAAAGCAACAGCAGAAAACTAAATAATGGGCACATGCTGGCCATGGTCTCTCTTTATATCAGTTTGAACACTCAAAGAAACAACATCGCAAGTATTTGAGTTATATGAATTACACATGGTGCCCATCCCATCCCACCCGCACCAACCTTCGTATTTTAATGCACGTATTTAATTTATTCGGAGCTATTAGAGCATAATCCACATTTCGGGTATGAGTCGAAGCAATAACAAGAATATTCTAGTAGAACATTTTACACAATCCCCAAAGAGATGGTTTCAGAATACGGTTAACCAACATGTTAACTAATCAATTACGATAACTTTGATCGAATTTTGCGGGGGGTTTTCCCTACAGTACCTCGACGTGACATGAGCGTTAAAGGAGCTCAAGAATCAATTTTCTTTTTGTAATGGCTAAACTCACTCATTTTGACCCTATCATATGTTAGATGATTCATATCATGCGAGATTCACCCTACTAGATATGATATGGTAGGGTGAATCTCGGAAGAAATGAATCATCTCTCTCCACACTCTGGTAGGGTGAGCCTCAAAAGAAATGAATCATCTCTCTCCAAGTTGTACCCACACCAGGAGGACGCAACGCAGCCCAGTTCAGAGGGGATAAGTGAAAGGAAGTCCATAAATTGGATTACTTACAGCTGCTTCGACATTAGCAGGCGACTCATCATTAGGACTTGAAAGCATTGATATGATGCTCAACATTATGCTCTCCACCTGCATATCAGACAGCAAGTCAAATTTGATCATAGAGAAGTTGATCGTTGAAGGAAAACTAGCATACAACAAATGAACTTCAGCCGAACAATCAGGAGCAACGATCACAGAGGAAACACCGTCCCAATCTCGAAAAATAAAGAGAAGTACAAACAAGGACATTTTCTCGATCATGATATGGAACGCGGAAATGTAAAGAAGAGAAGGAAAAAAGGTAATAGTTGTCAAAGGTCATGAATTGCAACGATTTCACGAGGATTTTCAGTCCTTTGCTCTAGCCAGCTGAGCTCCTGAACCACTTTCCTAAGGTCAGTTTTCTTCATCAAATAACGCCTGGCTCGTTCACCGTTCGGTTTTTTCCTACTTGACCCGTGCAACACTCTCAAATATAATTTCACACAAAAAAACAAAACCATTTAAAAGAGGGCATCACCACATGCCCATATAGATAACGTAATTTATGAACTGTTCGGATCCGTCATACACAGTCAAACCTGACAAAAAGTGTCTTCTTCAATTTTAATTTGCTCTGGCTGAATCACGTATGGTCTCGCACAAGTCATTCTAGAAATAAGAGGAAAGAAAAACAGGTTGGTGTAAAAATAAAAGGCATCACTGCTACGATGTAACTAGTGATTAACAGAGGTTTCATTAATGATGTCAAGGGTAAGATGCATCAAAATTTTCATGGATTCCGATTTAAGAATTGGTGGTGAGAGTCCAGACTGTCTTTGGTTGTTGACTGACTTGTACGAGTGTGTGTGTGTGTGTGTGTGTACTAAACTCCTTAGCTTTGCGAATTTGTCATACTTAGATTCCATCTCCACTGAAGACTATTTGTACCGTAGGTCAAAATTAAGCAAATTATCCATCATAAGAAGATTGTTTAATGTTAATGATATTCTATTGAACTCAGGAATGTAGTTTTCACCTGCATATGTTGCGTCTTACTATTAACCATGGCTGCATTGACTGTGCATTCACGACCATGTTACTTTGCCTCTTCAATTTTGGCAAAGATGTTGATATAGCTTAAGTCAAGTTAAAACCATTTTTTTGTTATTTAAACTTCAAAAAAGTTGTCCAACGTGTACTAGTAATCTATGTTGCTCGGACTCTTCAAAAATGTTGCCTCACCCGTATTGATACTCCAAAAATGCAATACTTTTGGAGGATCCGATACGCACCTGTTTGATGTTTTTGAAGAATCAGAGCGACATAGCTAGTAACTGGATATTTTTCTAGTTGTAGGAAACCAGTTACTTTTGGAATTGCTACTATAGATCTACACTAATACTACCGCAGATCTTCATTCTCGCAAAGTGAACTGAACCACGAGATAAGTTTACGAGAACCAACACCATAACCATTTAACCAAAGGAAGTAGGAACATCTACTTTACCAATAAAAAGGAAAAGAAGGCGGGAACATCTATTTCATGTATATACATATGAAAGAAGACAATGAACATGCTGTTACTTCAAAATATGGATTTAAAGACGAGGTCCAAGAGATTCTAAATTGGAGAAGTACCAGAAGTTTTGAGATAGTTGAAAATAAAGCACAATATCATAGAGGAGAAGGCCAGCACAAATGGCACAAATAATACAGCAAAAATTGAGATCCTAGGTTCTCAAGATCTGTGTAGCCCGGACTCTTCAAAAGTACCGCCATGTGCATGTCGGATCCTCCCAAAAGTAGTGTTTTTTGAGGATCCAACATGGGTGCGAGTTGCGACAATATTTTTGCAAAGTCCGAGCAACATAGCTCAAGCAACAACAACAACAACAACATACCCAGTATATTCCCACAAAGTGGGGAGCAACATAGCTCAAGATTATTTTCATTTCTTTGGTACTTGAAATAACAAGCAGATTTTCATACCGTATGGACAGGAGACCAACGCTCACTAGCAAGCTCATAGCCATTTGGATCATCACCGGGGGGGTGAAGAATTGAGATGCAAACCTTTCCATCAGAGTAAACTGTATATCAAACCAGAATTTTACGATAGAGCTAAAATTAATGAGACGATGATGGTACGGATGATCAATCACTTCACTTAATTCGCCAAAATATGTATGTAGCTTACGTACCATTAGGATGCCAAACCTCCGAGGTAAATTTAACAGTTGGCGGACTGTTGGGATAATTTTGAGGAAAGCTCATGATAGCATTAAAGAAACCTCCGTCACTGCACTTGCAATAATTACCCATGGTTAGGAAATTTTTTCCGACCCTATCTATATCATAAGTAAACATTGGAAATGATGAAGTATCTACTCTTAACTAAAGTCATCAACTTGAACAACAAAAACTACCTAAAAGGGAATATGCATTACGATTGCTAAGCTGCTAAGTCAACCAAGATTGAGCATGAGTTTCAGTTTAAACAGTCGGGCCTGGTCACTCCTGGACCTCTTTCTGAAGAGGCACCCTTTCTCCTGAAGTTAGGCGGCTATTTTGCCGAGTTCCTTGGAGAGAGTCAGAGTCTCGTGCCCCTAGGTATTCTCTATCTACCCACCTGTGTAGGATGCTTCTTTCAGTTTCTTAGTTAAGAGCAAGAATGGGTGAGGCGAGTCATCAGAGCTATATCAAACACAGATGAAAGAGTAATAAAAGGTGATCGGAAACTTTGGACGGGGAAAAAGTCTATGAAGATGATTAAAAACCAGAGACAGGGTAATGTGCAAAGTTAGCGGTACCTAGTCCAGCAAGGATCTTCGGAGATTAGTTTGAGACAAAGGAGAGTGTCGGTTTAGTGATTTTTATTTCACACAGAACTTCCAGGAAAAGAGAAACACAGTCGATAGAAAGTTCACCCTCGGGAAAAGTTGGACGCAAGTTCTAAACATTACAACAACAACAACAACGCCTCAGTCCCAAACAAGTTGGGGTCGGCTATATGAATCGCCACTTCTTCGTTTAAGCTCATTTCATTTCATCATCATACTAAATAAGTTTCTAATGGTCGATAGAGAGTTCACCCTCGGGAAAAGTTGGACGCAAGGTTCTAAACATTAACAACAACAACAAAAACAACTACACCTCAGTCCCAAACAAGTCGGGGTCGGCTATATGAATCCCCACTTCTTCATTTAAGCTCATTTCACTTCATCATCATACTAAATAAGTTTCTGATGGTCGATGGAGTGTTCACCCTCGGGACAAGTTGGACGCAAGGTTCTAAGCATTACAACAAATATGCCTCAGTCCCAAACAAGTCGGGATCGGCTATATGAATCCCCATTTCTTCATTTCAGCTCGTTTCATGTCATCATCATACTAAATAAATTTCTAAACATTACCGGATAAAAAATTGTATCTAATCCAAAGCTCCTTAGTAATTCAAAGCTCCAGAACCCAGCAACATAAAAATGCTATAGCCTACTGTACAAATTACAGGCGCAAAATTACACTAAGCCCTACTATCACTCGCAAAATTATCAGACCTTAAATCATGGTGTTTTTATTAGAATTACAGCATCCACTGAATCAGAAAACAATTCAAGACCCAAAATTTTCATAAGCATATAAGAAAACACAAACTTATTCAATCGAGCATACATCAAATCAAAGACAAAACCTGTCAACAACCAAACAAAATTGAATAAGGAAAGAACTTTAACATCAAATCAAAAGAAAAAAATCTTTAAGCTAATACAAGTAAAAACTCACTATAAAGTTTCCGGGGGTCCAATAATGGTGACACTCCATTCGAATAAGTTGCTTTCATCAACCAAACCAGCTGAAAATCCATCAACTGGTTTTTTACATAGATCTGAAAGTGAAAAAAAACACAAGGATCTTAACATTCAAATTAAAGGTAACAATCAAAATCAAGAACACCCAATTAAGCAAAAAGTCCACAGACTGAATATGAGTACAAGAAAAAGAAAAAACAAGGATCTTTACATTCAAATGAAAGGAAACAACAAAAATCAAGAACACCCAATTTAGCAAACAGTCCATTGAATGGATGACTACAGAAAAAGTGGAAAAGCAAGGATCTTTACCTTCAAATGAAAGGAAACAATAAGAATAAAGAACACCCAATTAAGCAAACAGTCCAAGAATGAATATGAGTAAAAAAAAAACAAGAAAAAGCAAGAATCTTTACATTCAAATTAAAGGAAACCACAAAAATCAAGAACAACCAATTAAGCAAACAATCCATATAATGTATGAGTACCCAAAAAAAGCAAGGATCTTTACATTCAAATTAAAGGAAACAATAAGAATCAAGAAGACCCAATTAAGCAAACAGTCCATAGAATGAATATGAGTACCCAAAAAAAACAAGGATCTATACACTCAAATTAAAGGAAACAATAAAAATCAAGAACACCCAAATAAGCAAACAGTCCATAGAATGAATATGAGTACCCAAAAAAACAAAAAAAAGCAAGGATCTTTACATTCAAATTGAAGTAAACAACACAAATCAAGAACACCCAATTAAGCAAACAGTCCATACAATGAATAAGTACCCAAAAAACAAAACACAAAAAAGCAAGGATCTTTACATTCAAATTAAAGTTAACAACAAAAATCAAGAACACCCAATAAAGCAAACAGTTCATAGAATGAATATGAGTAAAAATAAAATAACAAGGATCTAAATAGTCAAATAAAAGGAAACAATAAAAATCAAGAACACCCAAATAAGCAAACAGTCCATACAATAAATTATGAGTAAGAAAAAAGGCATACCTTTGAGTTGTTTCTGAAGTAGAAGACTACCTTGAGAAGGAAAAGCTGAAGCCATAGACTTCAGAGAGATTCTTGACAAAGAAATTTCAAAGAAAAAAAAAACAGAATCCTAGAATTATATGATGTTTTTGTAAGTATCAAATTTATACAAACTGTTCAATGACCTGCATAGGTTTTAATTTGAAAGTCAAATAAGTACTCTTTTAGACCAACAAAGAAAGGTTACGAGTTCCAGAAGCATCTTCCATTCATCTCGACCTAGACTGATCTTTGTTCTAATGATGATAAACCATCATCAATTTGTATAGTATATATACCCCCACTTTTTTTCATTTTTTTCTTTCTAAGTGTACCTTTAATCAAAAGTTTCGAGTTTAATTAAATATGAAATTATTTTTATTAAAGATAAAAATAAAAAAATTTGACGCGAATCAAACTAGTTGGACCTCAATACAGATAGGATACAGTGTGAAAAACTCAAAAAATAAAGATGGTCTTTTTTAGACTAATGTTATGTATAAAGTTACAGTATGTATGACCAAGATTGAAGATTGAGACTTTGGAGAAACAGTGCAGAGGCAAATTTTTGTGGATGAGATTGGATTTGAGGAGTTTTGATATTTTGTTCAATTGTTATTAATGGTTGCAAAAATGATAATAATAATGTATACAAACATTTAGAGTGGTCCTACATATATTTCTTTTTTGAGGATTCTCTAATGTGGGGCACCTCAACTAATTTATCAAGAGGTTGATATGCATGCTCCACATGCGGAGTGACGGATTCAAGATTTTAACTTTATATATTTGGATGATCATATTTTTCATAGGGCCTTTTTATTTCTTTTTTTTCTGAGCTCTAATAATGAAAGAAGGAATCGAAAAGAAGGTCGTTCCTTCCTTGCAGAGGACGAATCAAAACGTGAAATTGATTTGTTGAGCAAGTGAAGTTCACCGGTTTTACTGAATGCTCCTATCTCTCGACAAAGATTGTGTGAGTGTGCAGTTATATCGAGAGTTCTTAATAATATTTATGTTATGAAAGAGTATGAAAAAAAAAAGAATTTTTCCTTGTTTGGTCAGATTAAAAAGATAAGTACTATATTTAATCTACTTAATTGAATTTGAAATTTATTGTTTGTATTTGTTATTGGAAGCTTCACGTCAGTGTAAAGATTGAAAATTGATCTTTTTATATGATCTTGAGCGATCTTCATAATTGATCGAATTGAATTAGACCTAATATCTATTTTTGTATCGTGATATCATAGTCAAGTCCATCTTAAATCATTAGTGAATGCAAGTTGTCTCTTCTTTTTTTTTGAGATAGTTGTTTAGCAATTAGCACATGATCATTTTATTTGTTTCTCTCGCAACTTATGGACCTTTTAAATCACGATTTAAGGATTTCTTTTGAGCAAATTGAAAATCTTATGAGAAAACATTAATTTAAAATTTTGTAAGTTATATTACAAACGTTAGACGATCGACAATCTAATATTTTATTTATAAGATTGAACAAATATTAGACTCAAATCTAACGTTATCATGAGTAAATGTGTCAAAGAAAACTAGCAAATGAGTTCACATTATTAGCATAATTGTGAAATTACGACTGGTTTTAATTTATATATTATTCCGTCACTCGAGATTCAAATCAGCATAGACAAAAATCTCTTGATTCTTATAGTCGGATCGACTTGGAAATAAGCTACCTCTTGACCATCTTACGTCCTATCTTCTACTAAGTGAGTCTTAGGTTTTTGAATAGTTTTATTGTATTTTCATGTAATACTAAAGATATTTAATTTATAGCAAGTATTTAATTAAGATTAAGTCTCTATAATCCAAAAGCTAAAAAATAAAAAAGAGAACAAATCATACAAACCCCTTAACATCATTTCAATTACTTCCAAATTTCAATTCAAACGCATTATTTGTTTTAATTTTGTTGTCTGGTTTGAAAAAATAGTTTTACCAATTTTCTTTTTTTTTTTGATTTCTCACATGATATTCGGTACTTGTGTTGGAGCTCAACTATATTCGGATCGCACGTTGCAGGGCTTATTCTGGGACAATGCTCACAATAAGATTTTTCTCATACCCAGAGCTTGAACCCGAAGCCTCTGATTAAGGATGGAGTCATGGAGGGACCTCAACCATCCCGTCACAACCCATATTGACAACCAAAAATGTTTAAAACATACACATTTTAACCAAAATGTTTAAAACTAAAGGTATTTATTAAAATTCGTATTTCTATGAACGTGCATGACCGGAGGCGGATGGAACATATTAACGAGTTCAACTGAATTCAATATTTTAACATCAATCATAGATATACATGTGAAATATTATAAATTAAATTTTCAAAAATAATAAATTTTGAACTCGCAATTACAATTTAAATTTTAAATCCGTCTCCCGACCTGTGCACGACCGTTCTCAAATTGAATATAAAGCTCAAAAAATAGGATGGTCCAAAGAACCAAATTCTTGCGTATATCAACATTGCCTTTATTCCACTCTTTGTAGTTATATAAAAAAAGATATTTTTGACCTATATATTTTAATACACTCGTCAATTACGTAGTCACGTAAAATTCCTGATTTTGTCACTAACAAATATATTCCAATATTGCAATCAACTCTTTCTTGTATATCTTTTTTCTTTTTGGTTTCTCACTCGATGTCCGATACTTATATTAAGACTCGATTAAATTCGTATTTGTGCATTGCATGAATTATTTCTGAAGCAGCACTCTCAACGAGATTTTTTTTTCTATTTTCAGAGGGTCAAGTTTTATAAATCACCATTTCTTTCTTAAATTTCTTCTCGGGTCAAATTATAACATATAAATTGAAATAAATAAAATATTACATCCACATAAATATTAGTACATCATATTAATTTAAGATTACAAATTTTAAAAGTTTTTATGTCATTTTTTAACGTTGTGTCAAGACAAACTATAAATAGTATACAATAATAACAATATACTCAGTATAGTCTCATAAAATGGGGTCTGAGGAGGATAAATGTACGGAGATTTTACCTCTGCCTCAGAAAGCTATTTCCAATAGACCTTCGGCTTAAAACAAAAATAATCTAGAAAAACGGAAAGTAATATATTTATGAATTATGGACGAACGACGGAAATTAAATTCGTGCATGAAATCGAAAGAGAGTGTCACCATGGGCATTTGGTCTAGTGGTATGATTCTCGCTTAGGGTGCGAGAGGTCCCGAGTTCAATTCTCGGAATGCCCCCTAAATTCCTTCAAAATAAACAAAGTGGTAAAATTGTGTTTATTTTTTTAAAAAAATATTTTAAGGGAAATTTCAATTTGTCCTGCACTAACTTTTTTGTATTAGTCTATTATTAAATTTTGTGCAGTTAAATTTATGAAAAAGAATTAAAGTTTATATTTTGTTGAGATTAGTTGAATTAAGCTACATCCGATGTCTAGAAGCTTTTGTGGCCTATTTGTGGACTATGTTGTTCGAATTCTTTAAAAATATCAATGAGTGTATGTAGGATTCTCGAGAAATAGTGTATTTTTAAAGAATCCGAGACGAGTGCTGCATCGAAAGTGAAGAGTATGCACAACTCAAATTTGGCTCAAACCTTAGACAAAAACTTCATATGTTTGTTGAATTATGATTTTGACAAGCCAAGTTTCTGACTCATTTGTCTGAAGTTGATTTGAAAGTTGCTAAATTTAGACAAATATTTCAGACTATGTTGCTCGGACTCTTCAAAAATGTCAATGGGTGCATATACAATTCTCAAGAAATAGTGTATTTTTGAAGAATCCAACACGAATGCGAACTTAGATTTTGGACCTTTGGGCTCAAACATAGGCAAAAACTTCATATATTTGTTGAAGTTTGATTTTGACAAGCCAAGTTTCTGACTCATTTGTCTGAAATTGATTTGAAAGTTGCTAAATTTAGACAAATATTTTAGACTACGTTGCTTGAACTTTTCAAAAATGTCAATGAATGCATATAAAATTCTCAAGAAGTAGTGTATTTTTGAAGAATCTAACATGAATGCGACATCAAAAGCGAACTTAGATTTCGGACCTTTGGGCTCAAACTTTAGATAAAAACATCATATATTTTGTTGAAGTTTGATTTTTCACAAGCCAAGTTTTCGACTTATTTGTCTCAAATTGATTTTGAAGTGACTAAATTTATCAAAATTTATGAATTTTAGCTATGCAATAACCTAATACACATGAAACTTTGGGCCTTTAAAGGTTACTCCTAAGGCCTTTTGACAAGCCCATTACCTATGTGGCCCATATCAATGATAAGACATATACTGGCTACTACATTAAAGGCCCACTTTGATGAAATTGACATATGTGGGCCTAAGATTATTGATAAGACTGACTACATTAAAGGCCCACTTTGTTCCCCACAAAACTTCTTCTTATCCCTTTGTCAAAATCATTGGATTCCTCCATGTACAACTCTTCCCTTTAATGGACTTTCAATCAATTTAACACTTTTGGACCATATCTATATGACAAATTGCACGTTTTTCCCTTTAAGTAGGTCGATATTTAATTTTTGCTCTTTAACAATCGAGTTTATTCCTAGTGAGCCGTAAGTTCTTTAGAAATTTAAGTCATGTCCGAGCATAACTTATAGGATGTTGTGATACGAAAATATAAACTTATGTCCCGTGAAGAAATTGTTTGTTACGAGGAGCATAAATTAAACATCGGCACCAAATAGTGAAAAAAGTGCACTATAATGCTATTGTATAATTCCATGGAAAATTGATTAATTATGAGGATGTCTTGCAAAAAATGATTTAAGAGGGCCCAAGTTTGAGGGACCAAATAAGAGCCCCATCCAAGTTTGTCACCACTTTTTGATGTCTTTAAAAAATAGTCATTATCATGAAGTTTTATCTGTGAAATTCAAAAAAAATTCCCATCCTATCGTGAAATAAAAATGACTAATCTTAAGTTAAAGGATCAAGAAATTCGATGCCACTATTCTTAAACAACTTGGAGGCGTGTCTTCTTTTCAAACTGTTACAAATATGAAAATAATGATCCGCACGAAAGGTCTTCCTCAAAGAGTCTCGGTGAAACCGACATTATTGTTTGTGAATTTTCATCTCTTAAGTGAGTTAGAGACAATTTGAAAATGTCAAATCTTGATGATTTCATCATCTATGACATGGGTTGCGAAAATTACTCGATAGGTATCCTTCATTTTAATCGAATTTTTTCTCGTTAAAAGATCTCTTTCTAGTAGCTCTAAAATAATTAGGAGATTCTATGCATGATTTTGCTTCTAGAGGCAACATATTTGATCCCGCTTATAAAATCAAATCAATACAATTTAAAGAAGAAATATTGAAATATCAATCTCGTCGAGATTATAGATCTTATACCAATGTCCTGACATGATATTAATTAGTCTCTATCTTAATAAAAAGAATGAGCATTTTAGGCTACACAAATTGAAACTAAAACAGAGGCAAATTAAAGTTGAAAGGTCAGTGCACGTGAAAATGTTGTTTCATAAGACAATGTAAATGAGCCAAATGAGTAGATGTCATGCATATGAAAGCAAAATAAGGACCGCGTTATGATGGAATGGTTGAGATTACTCTAAATTTAATAAAAAATCTCGGGTTTGAGGCTTTGAAAATAGAAAGAATCTTGTTGGAAGCGTCACTCCCCAAAATAAGTCTTGTAATATGCAAATTCGAATTTTATCGAGTTTTAACACAGATACCGAATACCGAATGAAAAATAAAAAAAGATAGAAGAAAAATAAGGTAGAAATAGGAAAGGAAAACAGCTAGATCATATGGTCCATTTTAATGAGTGTTATAAATGGTTCAAAGTAAAGTAACAGCCCCTACCAAAAGTAACTTATGTTAGGTCTAATAGGTTTAGAAATAGGGACTTTGCACAAATAGTCGGTCGAATTATTAATTATTTATTTTTCTTAATCGATATATATAGATTTGTGATTATATATGGATTATACATATATGTTATATATCTGTCAACTACTTTTAGTCTAAGTAATTGAGTAATCAAGCAGCTATTTAGGTTAATTATTCTTTGAAAGAAATAGGTATTTCAAGATTTTAAGTTATTTCAATGAAAGTACATTATCATGGATGTTTCACCCCCTCTCAAAAAAAAAGAAAAAAAAAGAAAAGAAAGGAGCTATGTTTGAGTTAAAGTTGGAGGTGAATAACATTTCGTAGCTAACTAGCTATGATATCATGTTAGCGATAAATTTTACCCGTCGCTAAATCCTCACAAATTGAGACATGTACATTCTTGTATTCCCTTTAAGGTAGAGCCCAATAAAGAAAATCTTGTTCCCCACTTTACTCTTATCATCCTTTTCTACCCCATTTTTTTAACTTTCAATATTTGCAATACAAGTTGAACATTTGTCAAAAACCCTTGCATTCTCACCCACAAATTAACCGCATTAATTTTTCAAACACTATGAAAATGAACTAGAATAGCTACTCCCTCTAATTGGGTCACACGAGTGTAAGTGCTCCTTCATTCTTATAAAGAAGTCGTTTAGTATGGGATGGGATTCATTCTTATAAAGAAGTTGTTTAGTATGGGATGGGATAAATAAAGTTATCTCATAGATTAGGATATTCAATGGGATTGCCTTTTATTTTCCTTACGACAAGTTTTCGTTTTAAATCTTAGTGAAGGAGAGGAAAGCCACATGCTATGAGGAAGGAAACATCGTTTTTCTGTATTTTATTTCGAAATTATTATTCCTTATCCTTCGTAACAAACGACCCCCAAAAGGTTTCGATTTCGAGCTGAGAATGGAATCGTCTTTGACATAAAGTGTTTTACCCTCTCTTTTTTTTATGATCGTGGTGTCCGTGTCAACTTTCGCGCACCTCGACTAAATCCACGGGATACCTGCCACCTCCCACCACCAAGATATACCGATAACTCTGTTCACAAAGGCAAGAACATATGAAAAGAATCCCCTATTATTATTTTGTCTTGGTGAGATTTAAACTTGAGAGCGTTTTACCCTTAAAGCTGGACTTCTCAATATAAATATAAATTAATTGGATCTCAAAA
Source organism: Jaltomata sinuosa (assembly GCA_003996215.1). Taxonomy (NCBI): domain Eukaryota; kingdom Viridiplantae; phylum Streptophyta; class Magnoliopsida; order Solanales; family Solanaceae; genus Jaltomata; species Jaltomata sinuosa. Next base: position 777,550 of record QJPP01000067.1, read on the forward strand.
TAAATAGCGAGTGGAAAACAAAAAGAAAAAAGAAAAAGAAAGAGGATAAGGAAAAGGAAGGGTAAAGAAAATGGCAAAAGGAAAGGGGAAAAGAGAGAGACTGTTAATGAAAGACAAGGCACTTTTCTAAGTGATCCCATGTGAACATCTCTTGAGAGATGTGACTTTACTATTATGAAGTATAAATTAGATAAAAAATTTCATTGTACCAAAAAAACACTAACAAAATGGTTTTTACCTACTTTTCCCCCTCTCTCTCCATCCCTCACTTGAGATAATGATTAGTGAAGTAAGTAAAAGTTATGAAAGATTAGAGTTTTCAAATTATAATAGAGATGGGAAATATTAGGTAACTTTTTTAGATTTACATAAGTCTTGGTGATAAGAGTTATTAGGTAAAAAAAAAATCGATAACTGTGGTATCAGGATACTTGCCATCTCCCACTAGCAACAAGCAAGTAATTTTGTCCATCAAAGTTAGAACAGATAAGAATAATTACCTAGTATTTTTTTTATCTTCGCTGGAATTTGAATCTAAAACCTCATGCCCATGATTCTTAACTCACTTCATTGACCACTAGGCCGCACACTTGGATGCACAGGACCAGTTCTTATTAAAACCAAAAGGCCCCTCATTGTAAAAGTGATATGTATTGTTCTTTAGTCAAGATTTACCTTCACATAAAAACAAATTAAATAAATTCCCAAAATCAGATTTGTTATTCTCTAATTTAAAAAATAAAGATTGTCCACATCTGCTTACTTAGATTCCATGGGTGTTTTAGTAATAAATCTAAGCTTTTTCTCTATAACATGTATCATCATTCAATAAGTTGATTATCACCAAAAAGGCAAAATCTTTTCTTACTTTTTAGTCCTTTTCTTTATTGTTGGTTTGAATTTGTTTTCTTGCTTTCACTATAGTTTCTTCTATCAGTTCTCTTCTTTTTTAGGCTGCCCTTCAATGTATCCATTTCTAGTAATGTGGGGAGCTCTTATTCAAGAATCTTGAAGCAATTTTGAGGTGAAAGATTGGATTTTTATTTGTCTTTGGTTTCTTGATTTTGGTTCAAATAGATGTAAAGATGAAATCTTTGAAGTGAAAGATTGGATTCTTATTTTGTGTCTTTAGTTTCTTGATTTTGGTTCAAATGGATGTAAAGAGGTGAAAGATTGGATTTTTAGTTTGTGTCTTTAGTTTCTTGATTTTGGTTCAAATAGATGTAAAGATGAAATCTTTGAGGTGAGAGATTGGATTTTTATTTGTCTCTTTACTTTGGTTCAAATAGTTGTAAAGAGGTGAAAGATTGGATTTTTATTTGTCTCTTTACTTTCTTGATTTTGGTTCAAATAGTTGTAAAGAGGTGAAAGATTGGATTTTTGTTTGTGTCTTTAGTTTCTTGATTTTGGTACAAATAGATGTAAAGATGAAATCTTTAAGCTCAGTGGGACTTGCTTTAAGTGTGGTGTTTGGTTGTCTTTTGTTGGCTCTTATTGCTGAGCTCTACTACTTGTTATGGTGGAAAAATAGGATTCTTAAAACAAATCTTGAAGATGGTAATTATAGCAATAGCAAAGCAAGAGAGTTTTGTTATATGTTTTGTGGGAAACCATCAAGAACCTCTATGAACACAAATGCCTTAAAATCCCAAGAAATGTGTTCATCTGATACACAATTAGTCCATGAACCAACACAACTTCAACTTCAAGTTGGGTCAAATGTGGATTCAAATAGTGATTTTTGGTTCAAACCCTTTGGAGATGATGCTATGGACAATGAGTTTATGGGACTTTGTGGGCCACCAAGATTTTTGTTTACTATCAAAGAGGAAACAAAAGAGGATTTGGAGTCTGAAGATGGGAAAACCAAGAGTAGAAAAGGATCAAGAACTAGGAGTTTGAGTGATTTGTGTCTAAGTGTTGAAACTCCTTTTTTAACTCCACTTGCTTCACCTTCTTGTTTTACTACTCCACCTTTAAGTCCTATTGTTATGCAAACAAATGGTTTCAATTTCAACCCTTTTCTTGAATCAGCAAGTGATGCTGAGTTCAACAAGTTTATAAGGTCTAGTTCACCACCACCAACATTCCAATTCTTGAGGGATGCTGAGGACAAGTTTTGTAGAAGATTTGTGGAGAAAAATGATGATGTGTCATTGCAAGTTGATAAAAATCTTGAAGTTTCTACAAGTTCAAAGATGTGTAAAGATCATGAGGAAAATGGTGGTGGTCCATTCATCACACTGATTTTCCCTAAGAACAGAGAGGTACAACCTGATCAGCATCATGTACAACACTCATCAAGCTCTTCACAAGTACTCCCTTTAGCTTCTTCACCTCCAATCTTGAAGTTGCCAATCCAACAGGTGAACCAACAAGAGTAAATTTTGTTTCCCCCCCCCCCCCCCTCTCCATATTTGATTGTATTAAAAAGAATCAAATGACTCATTTTTCTTTGTTTAATTAGTGTATGATTTTAGAGTTTATTTTGCTTTGCATCATCTTGACTTGGTGATTTTGGAAGTGACTAAAAGCCTAGTCATAATGCAATATTAGTGGAATTTCTTAATTTTTTTTTTCCCTTACATGAAATTCAGAGTGGCAAAGTGTTAGCATAACGAGTGGCGAATCATAACATGATACTAAAAAGTTGACCTTCCGATTATTTTTAGAGAGTGGCAAAGTATTAGCATAACGAGTGGTGAATCATAACCTGATACTGAAAGTTGACCTTTCGATCATTTTTGGAGAGTGACAAAGTGTTAGCAGAACGAATGGCGAATCATAACCTGATATTGGAGAGTTGACCTTCTGATCATTTTTGGAGTGGCAAAGTGTTAGCATAACGAGTGGTGAATCATAACCTGATTATGGAAAGTTGACCTTTCAGTCATTTTTAGAGAATGACAAAGCGTTTAACATAACGAGTGGCGATTCATAACCTGATACTGGAAAGTTGACCTTGTCGTCATTTTTAGAGAGTGATCAAGCGTTAACATAACGAGTGGCGATTCATAACTTGATACTAGAAAGTTGATTTTCCGATCAATTTTTAGAGAGTGACAAAGCGTTAACCTAACAAATGGCAAGTCATAACCTAATATCGAAAGTTGACCTTTTCTTAATACTTAAACAATTATAGTGAGTAAAGTTGTGTGACCATACTTTGAATGAAGTGAAGGTAAAATTAATGACAAAAGCCTAGTCACAGTGCAATGTTTTCTGAAATTTTTCCAAGGGGGAACAACATTCTTTGCAGACTGCCACACTGCAAATAATGTCCATATTCCACTATGCAAGTGGTTATTTGGTGGGGGTTGGGGGTAGGGGGGGTGGGAGGTGGGGGAGGAGGTTGGTTTGTTTCTATTCAATTTCTGTCTAAATACACCTGTAATCATTCAAGTAGATAATGACAACACTACCTAAGAAAAATAAATTGAAAATAAAATATTTTTCTACATTTTTCCATTGTGACCGTGGTGTCTAGGTCAACTTTCGCGCATTTTGACTAAATTCATGGGATACCTGCCACCTCTCACCAACAACAGGTTCCAGGTTACTCCGTCTACCAATGCTAGAATAGATGAGAAGAATTACCTAGTATTTTTTTTGCCTCTGCTGAGATTTAATATTTTTCTACTCTTTTAAAAAGAGAACCTTGACGCAATGGTAAAATGTTATTGTTGTGTGATTAGAAGATTACGAATTCAACATGTGAAGATAGTTACGGCAGAAATGCAAAATGAAGTTGCGTATATGAAACTCAATGTGGTTGGACCCTTTTCCGAATCACGCATTTAACGAGGGTTTAGTTCATTGAGCCGACTATTTTTTTTTTTTTAGCCAAGGGTCTATCGATCGAAAACACTTCCTACCTTCTAAGATAGAGATAAGATTTATGTGTACTTTATCCCATGTAAATCTCACATGTTGTGGTTGTTGTTGTATCACTAAAGGGAATATAGCAAGATTGAAGTTTTTTACTTTCCATATTGCTTTGTGTAATATCTCATTTTACAAGTCATAATCTTCCCCATCTTTTTATGCATGCTCTTGAATCATAATGATCTTTCACTAATTTCCTTTCTTTTAACACATGTATCATTTTCATTTGAAAATTGATTGACCCACCAAAGAAATCAAGAAAAGCCTTTCCTTTTTACTTTTTTAGATTTTTTCCCTCTAGTTAAAAAACTTTAAAATGGAAATACTTTTTCCCTTTATATACTCGGTATTCGAAATCTATTGATCCAACTAATTTGAATTTGTATTGGATAAATTCACTATTAAAATTCAAACTCGAAACTTCTGATTAAAAAAGTAAAAATTCCAACCAATCTCAACTCTTCTTGATGGTATATAAGCATTCATTTTGCTTTAGATTGGGAAGTTCTTTATAGTCATTTTGCTATATAAGCATTCATTTTCCGAAGTCTACTGACCCGATTAATTTATACTTGTATCAAAGCAATTTTACTTAGAGATAAAACGTTCTTTATCAAACGATTCTCAATTCTATGAGCTTGAATTCAATATCTCTAAAACGTTCTTTATCAAACGATTCTCAATTCTATGAACTTGAATTCAATATCTCTAATTAATTATAGAAGGTGATAACTATCTCCAGGAATGCGACGTCAATTTCAATAATTTTAACATCCTTGAAACTCTGCTGACATGAAATTGTGATCGATCATGATATTCATAATCTTATTTCTTTTTCGATTAATATTGATTTTGTTTTAGTCTACTGATCATCAAGCCTGATCGACTCGACTCTTTTCCTCACACCTCTAGGTGGATTCATGTGTGTCAAAAATTGGAATTGTCGTTTCTTTAAGTTGTACCTTTTTTTTTTTTTTAGTGATGATATAAAGTTGGACCAAAGAAAAAGTACCAACTAAAACATAATGACAAAAGTAGGAGAGATAAAAATAATAAATTTGTGGAGAGTAATGAAAAATAAATTGGCATTTTCAGTAAAGAACAAACATGTACACTTGCCCGTGATTATAATCTCGTGTTGCAGACCGAAAGGTAAAATTCACCTTTAAAGAATCATTTCGTCCATTTGCCTTTTACTAACCTTTTTTACTTTTTTTTTAATATATTGAAATATATAATTATATTATATATTAGTATAAATGAAAATAATATTGTATACTACAAGTCATATTTTTCATGTCCTTCTCTTGTGAGTGGAGGCGTGCTTCTGAGGAAGTGATACGGACTGCATACACTCTACCCTCCTCAGACCTCACTTTGTGAGAATGTACCGTGTATGTTGTTGTCTCTTTTGAATCGAAGGTCTATCAAAGATAGACACTCTATCCTGCAAGTAAGGGTTATATCCGCAAGAACTCTATTCTTTTCGAACCACACTGAGTATGTTGTTGTTATTGTTGTCAAATGAAAATGAAAGACAATTTGAATAACAAAGGGTTGAGGAAATAAGTTTGGTTACGGTGGAATAGATAGTATCCCTCTATTCTTTACCAGATGTCTAAAGTTCGCGTCCTGAGAATGAAAAAAGTCATGATAGAAAGCATTTCCTCCCTTTAATGGGTCTTACATGCAAATGCAGACCCAGGGACGTCTAATCCTTTTGCCGCTGCAAAATCACGAATAATTTTCTAAAAATAGATAAAGGGTTTTTTTTTTTTACAGATAATCGATCTCGTCAGTCAATAATTTTTTTATGAGGAACTACGGTTCCTTAATCCCCTTTTACCTTTCATGATAAATTGGGCGATTAGAAGACAACGGGGACACCATCAAGGGCAAATGCACGTTAATTGAAGCGATGTCACGCAACATTTTAAACACACATAGAACTAATGTATTAACCTAAATATGAATTAAATGACCTTACTTGGTTGTGGATGGATGATGTGAGCACAACTTTACACTCACATATCACGTGTTGCACTCTTACCACTAGACAAATCCATAATTAAACAGTCAGGATAAGGGATTTCTTATGACAAAGCCACTATCATTAACATCTCGGAGCAGAATGTCAAAAATTCTACAACAATTAGGCAATCCCTTTCAAAGATAATGAACATAGCTAGGTGAAAATAAAGTTGTATCATCTATACCAAAAATTATCTTGAATCAAATATATGCTATAGTTTCATAATACACGAAAAAGACGAAAAGAAGTAGGCACCACTGTACCTGGGCCTTGAAAATCATTGTGATCATGAAGCGCAAGGCGAGGTTCATAGCAGCTGCACAGGTCCAAATGGAAACTGGATTAAAGACCAGGGTAGGCACCATTTGTTATACCTAGTTCAGTGCAGATTGAACTGAGGCCAGGTTCCTCTAACAAACTAAATGCACAAAATCCGTAGTAGGCGTGATAAAGATCTGGCAGCTGATCCGGAATTTTACCAAAACCACCATACTGTAGAACCACACGAAAAAAAAAGGTTTGAATTTTAGCAGCTGGAAAAGAAAAGTCGGGTGCTAATGTTCAAGCGATCATAGATGAGATAAGAGAAAGAGGAGAAGCGGTAGCACCTGGGATTGACAGGTGAAAAGAAATTTACGTAAGCCTTCATAGTCGATGAACTTGTGAGCTCCTAAGATCTTTAGAACTCCTCCGACCCTAATCAAGGACGTCAACTTATCAGGCCAGAAGAAATAAAATTGGTATCTATTGAAGATAAAGCAATTTGAACTCACCAGAAAGCATAACAGGTGTCTGTAGCTTTGTTTAGTCTACCTTGGAATCCACCATCACCGGCTGCCTGTCTCTGCAAGAAGCAAGATTGGGTCACACAAAATGGAGGGGAGAGAGAGAGATCACATGGACCGTTTCTCGTTCAAAAGGACCATATTTAAGGATTGGATTTGTAAAAATAGTCATCTCTGCGGGAGTTTTTTTCTTTTTTAAAGAGTAGGTACTCCTATTTCATTACTTCGTTCTACATTACATTTTCTTTTCTGTTTGTAATCTGTACCAGTCGTCCGCTATCTTTAAATCATCACGTTTATTCTTTGAAGGAATACTGAAAAACATATTTAGCAGAGCAATTCATACAGTATTCCATGAAATTTTACCTGTAGGCTCCAGTCCAGAAGCAAGGGAACGTTTATGAAACAAGAGGATACATTCTTCGACAATATATCATCTTCAATTAATCCCATCAATCTGAGAGATGCAACCGCACAAAAAGTGGCACCACCTGTGATACTAAACAATCACCCTCTATGAGAACTATTATGTTACCACCCAGGAAAACTAAAAGATGATTTAAGAACATGCTGTTGCTAGCATATTTCACTTGAGAAACAAAGAAATGCAAAAGGAAAATTACAGATAAATTTTTGGAGCCCAGCAGAAGGTTATTTTTTTTAAATTTTCCCACCCCCTGTGGTTCAAAACAGAGACAAAACAATAGCCACTCTGTACATCCGATAACTACAAATATTGTCAGGGTGAGGATAATAGATTGATTGGCAAAACCAAGTATCTTTCACTCTACCACTTTAAACTTTCGACCCAAGTTGAGAAAAGGAAAGGATCGTAAAAGCAGTTCAAGATATTCAAAATATGTGATCCGATTGACAGGCTGCCCGTAGAAGAAAACACTCAAAGATGTGCTTTTCTATTTAACTTTTTTTCTTTTTTCCCTTTTGGCAAGCTGGATAGGACGATGTTTTTGGAGTCCAAGAAGGAAGATGAGGAAGATCGCATATCCTATTGAATGATACACATACGTTCCAGCAAATGGAAGGAGTCACTTAACTGCTTGCCCAATATCCTTTAATTCTACAACCCAGTTTAATTTTTTTCCAGATGAACTTGCAATAGTTTATTTGTCTCTCCAACACCCCCCACCCCCACCACCACCCCACCCCGCACCAACAAAAAAGAAGAAAGAACTGTTTCTACTAATTACAACCATCAAATTATAAGACTCTAATATGAGACTTCAAAAGAGTAGGACATCACTTGCATGAATGGTAAAAACTAGGGATCTAACTAGATGCATCGGCGGCAGTTTCACTCACCATGTGATTCTGAACCAGGAATTAAACCAAAGCCACCATCGTATGACTGCATGAACCAGACAACAGTGTTTGACATGAGAAGAATCAATGTAAAAGAAAACTCTAGCGATATGAAAACTGAAGTGATGCATCTATAACATTGACTCTTCTCATTAATAGTCTAAGGAATGAGAGACTTATTTATCACAAGGGTGTCATTTTAATACTTAACCATTTCTAAGACCTTTAATCCTGAAAAGTTTCAAGAGGTTTTTCAGGTGGCAATGAGAATGCACAAACATTGAACAAAATCTAAAATTTCAAAATAAGGATGTGAATTCTCAAATGTTCTCTGTGAATGTAAAAAAATCCCTAATAACAGTGCTGTCTATGATGGCTTGCGCACCTCAACTATATAAAAATAAATACTTAACTAGGTTTGTATACAACCCATAAACTAAACATAGTAATGTTGGTAATAGGAATGAATCTGTATATGCCAAATATGAGATATCATTAATTTATTTATGTTAACATCATCCGAGCGCTAACTATATCAAAGATACAGAACAAGAAATTTAACGAAAACAGATGCTCATGCTCTGTATACCTGACAGTTTATAATGTACTCTTTAGCTGTCTCTTTGTCAATGCCACTCCAGTTTTCCAACATGGAAGAGATTGCCACTGGTATGCACGTCAGCAATAATCAATTTTCATTCGAAAGTGTTTAAGTTCAATAAGCTCAATAGCAATAGTATCTTATACCTGCACAATATACAAAGCGGAGGTCTGTCTCTGCCCCGCTATGAATGGGCATAAAGCTGGAAAATGGAAAAAAAGTAGTAGTTAATCAAAAAGAACCTAAATAGGCATAACCACACACCCATATCTTCTGAGATCAAGATTATGACACTCTTTTGCATGTCAAAGTTTTCAATTTGTTGTGGATAAGGAAATGGGAGTGTAGAAACATGACATACTAATTTCACAGTCGGGGCATGTGTGCTGGAGCTTTATCAATATTTGCATGTAAAAGATGCATCTAATGGTATAGCTCTCAAGACGTGTTGGCAGAATCAATGATGCATATAATAATCTGTGTGTCCTAGCTTTCCAGCAGCAAATGTTTGATGTCTCCATACATTACAATTAACACATAAAAAGGTGTATATACCACGGCTTAAGTACTTTCAGAGCTTTCTTTTTTTAAAATCAGTAAGTCTTTGTCATTTTCCTTTGCTTCCCTTCTTTTCCTTTTTATTCTTGTTTCTTTTCAAGGAGAGAAGTGGTCGTCTGTAAACGTTAGAAAAGGGTATACCATTTTCCTGAGTTAGGAGCTCCGAATAGTATCGTCCCTATTTGTCTCATTGATTTTTTTTCAACATGCTTTGCTGGACAAAAAATTACTTGTTACAGATTTTAAGAAAGAAAAGTGATACATCCAAATTGAGAACCAATGCGGTTGATGCCTGGGGATAGAGTGCATTTACCATTCTACCATATGTGCTACGAGAGTAAGCAAAAACAATGGCTTATAGACCCAAAGGTATTTGATGTTCAAGAACGAACTTTCTTAGAGACAAAATGAAGAAGCACTGTTAGATACAGAATGTATCACTGATCAAAGAATTGAAAACAATAGAAAGAAAGGCCATAAAAAGTACCTCCCGTCATGTTGCTGAAGATTTTTCATTGATTTGATGATTGACAAGGAATCCAGTAGTGAAAATTCATAGCCAAGAGTCTTCAATATGGATAGTGCACAGTATGTACTCGCCAAATGACTGCCATTGGGGATTGCATCCTGTGTACAGACCATAAGACCGGTAAATCCAGAGAATAAGTTTTTCTAGATCAGCTTGTTTATCCTCAACAACAATTAACAGTTAACAATAACCACATTCTTGTACCCCATAGTCATTTTGTTGAAACTGAGAACTTCTAGAACCATGGAACCCATAAAATTGGCCTGCACAAAACCAGAAATCCCCAATAAATTTCTACTGTTTTCAACTTAAGGACTGCTTGACTAATCAAAGTCACTTCTCTAAATTAACTGAACCATACCATTGCTCAGTTCAGCTTCGTCTTTCGGATGAGCTTGCAGTGATAAAACCCAATTAATCACCCCTTCTTTGTCAACCTGGCATCAATAAAAAGATCACTTTTGCTACCAACTTTTCTAAACATTCAAAATTAGATAATTCTCGCGTTTTAGGCTTTTCCAGTTGTCAAACAGCTTCAAATTTGATAATGCCGTATTAAATTTTATTGTTATGCAATGTCAAAAGTAGGGGGGAGTTTTGAGTGCTGCACTGGAACATAAGAGATTATAAATAAAAAAGAAAAATATATAAAGGCTGAGGAAGATAGATATTACGACAACAACAACAACAACATACCCAGTGTAATCCCACAAGTGAGATCTGTGGAGAGTAGAGTGTACGCAGACCTTACCTCTACCTTGGGAGGTAGAGAGGCTACTTCCAAAAACCCTCGGCTCAAGAAAAATGAATTAACAGGAGTAAAGAAGTCATGTCAAAATACTATAGAGATTATGTCAGAGCATACTGAAAAAAAGAAATGTAACTACTGTAAAATAACACGATAATCAAAGTGCAAGAAATAACAAGTAATAACAGACTGAGGAAGATAGATACTTACAAGAAAAAAACAAAAAAGTACCCCGGCTTGTCCCAAAAGATAAGAATTCATAATACAAGGGAGTTTCCTACCTACACTATCACTAGCTATTTTTCTTTTTTATGACCGTGATGTCCGGACAAGCTCTCGCGCACCGCGACTAATTCCACGGGATACCTGCCCCCTCCCACCAGCAGCAGCTACCAGGTAACTCTGTCCACCAAGGCTAGAACAGATTGGAAGAATCACCCAGTGTTTTTTGTCTCCGCTGAAATTTGAACGTGAGACTTCAGGGCTCACGGCTCTTTAACCCACTTCATTGACCACTAGGCCACACCCTTGGGTGCCAACTATCACTAATTATTATCAAAACACAACTCAATTATTAATTAGACGGTGATATTTCAGCTAGAAAAAGTGAACAATTGATAGTTAAGATATGTTTTGATAAATAGTTGTTATTCACACATAGTTCACGCATGAAACTCGAAAAAAGGGGATAATTTTGATGATCATCACAGATTGGACTAAAGTTAATGAGTTTTGCCGAACTCGTAACTTCGTTAATCTACTTCAGCTTGTTTCAAATATGTTTAACCAACTATCTAATATCGACGGTGAACTGAAAGGTCGAGAAGAGGAATTACGTACGCGATCGAGGGCACGAAGGATGTCGAGACCGCAGACAGCGAAGTAAGCGAGAGTAAGTCGATTGATCTCTTGCGATTGATAAGGTGAAGGTAATAGTTCAAGCATCATCTCTAAATAGCAAATATGGCGATTTTTATCGAATAACATAGGGATTGAATCGTCGGAATCTAGATCGGATAAGCTCAAATACGCATCGTCTTCCTTCGCCATGGTAGAGATCTCGTCGGAGGATTGCCGGCGGCGGGGGAGAAAAATCCGGCGAAGTCGGATAAGTTGAAAGGACTTTTTTGCCCTTTTATTGAGAAAGAAAACAAATGCATGTTCGTTGGCCCAACTACTTTTAGCAACAATTATTGGGTTGGGTTGGGTTCCCCCTATTTGGGCCGTTAGGAATCTTTACGCAAATAGCCAGGAAATTACATGGAGTGTCCTCAAAAGTGAGTGGTCTTTAATTTATGCCCCTCATAAGAAAAGTCTTTAAAAAATACCCTTCCTTCCTTTTTATGTATAGAACATATACATTTTTGCCCCTCTACACCATAACTCTCCATGTTCATTTGTCTCTCAACTCTTAATTTTCATTTTTCTTTTTTCTTTTATCTTTTTAATTTTTTAATTCTCGTTTTCTTTTTTCTCAACCTTTATTTTCTTTTTTTCTCTTAACTTTTTTTTTTGTTTTCTTTTTTCTCAACCTTTATTTTCTTTTTTTCTCTTAACTTTTTTTTGTTCATTTTTTTCTCAACCTTTATTTTTTTTCTCTTTTTTCTTTTTTTTCTCAACTTTTATTTTTTTCGCTTTTTTTTTTAATCTTTATTTTTTTCTTTTCTCTTTTATTCTTCTCTTTTTTTCTTAACCTCTATTATTTTTTTCTAATGAACAAAAAAAGTTGGATAATCCACAAAGAAGATCTTTTTTCTTTGAAATCGAAGTAAACTTAAGAGCGTGCTTTGTTGTTTGGAAGTCCTTTGGAACAAGTCTTGCCTCTAAGACAAATGCTATAGAACATCTCATAAATCAAGACACAATGAGGTAGTGTCAAGCCTTGCTCGTGGGGCATAACTTGTTGTTTGAAAAATTCTTGAGCTAAGTCTTACCTCTAAGGCACAATGAAGTAGTGTTAACTCTTGCCCATGGGGCATAACTTATTTTTTAGGAGGCCCTTGGGCTAAGTCTTGCCTCTAAGGCAAACATTATAGAGCATCTCATGATCAAGACATAATGTGCTAGTGTCAACTCTTGCCAATGAGGCGTAACTTGTTGTTTGAAAGTCTTTGAGCTAAGTTTTGCCTCTAAGGCAAGAGTTATAGAGCATCGCATAAATCAAGACACAATGTGGTAGTGTCAACTCTTGCCCATGGGCGTAATTTGTTATTTGGAAGTCTTTGGACTAAGTCTTGCCTCTTAGGCAAGCGTTATAGAGCATCCCATAAATCAAGCACAATATGATAGTGTCAACTCTTGCCCATGGGGCGTAACTTGTTGTTTGAAAGTCTTTGGGCTAAGTCTTGTCTCTAGGGCAAGAGTTATAGAATGTCTCATAAATCAAGACACAATGAGGTAGTGTCAAGTCTTGCTCGTGGGGCATAACTTGTTGTTTGAAAATCCTTGAGCTAAGTCTTGCCTCTAAAGCAAGAGTTATAGAGTATCTCATAATTTTAGACATAATGAAGTAGTGTGAACTCTTGCCCATGGAGCGTAACTTGTATTTTTTGAGAGGTCATTGGGCTAAGTCTTGCCTCTGAGGCAAGTGTTATAAAACATCTCATAAATCAAGACACAATATACTAGCGTCAAGTCTTGCTCATGGGCGTAATTTGTTGTTTGGAAGTCTTGGGGCTAAGTCTTGCCTCTAAAGCAAGAATTATAGAACATCTCATAAAAAAAATAAAGGTCGAAAAAATTGATTAAAAAAAAGAGAAAAGAAAAATTAAAAACCAAAGAAAAAATAAAAAAATAGAAGTTGAGAGAAAAAAATAAATATTGAGAAAAAAAGAAAAAAACGAGAAAAAAAAGACAACAAAAAATAAAGGTTGAGAAAAATAAAAAAATAAAAAAATAAAAAAATAAAAATAAAAGGAGAAAAAAATAGAATTGAGAGGAGGAAAAAAAAGATTGAGAAAAAAGAAAAAACGTAGAAGAAAGAATAAAACAAAAAATAAAAGAAAAACAAAGGTTGAGAAAAAAAGAAAAAAAAAGGAAAAAAGAAAAATAGAAATAAAAAAAGAAAAGAAAAAAGAGAAAAAGAAATATATATAAAAGTTGAGAGATAAATGAGCATTGAGAGTTATTTAAAAATATTTGAGGTGTAGAGGGGCAAAAGGGTAGTTGCTCTATACATGAAAAACAAGGAAGACTATTTTTGTAAGACCATTTTTATGGGGGGCAAAAATACAAAGCCACTCCCTTTAAAGGGCATTTGTGTAGTTGTCCCCAAATAGCCGGTCGGATTTTTCTCTTTACTTTTTTTAGCCATGTTCATAAATTATACTTTAATTATATATAATTACACACGTAAAATAATCATTCAGACACCTTCAAAATTTATGTGTTACGTCATTGTTGGGTATCTACGAAACATAATGAGGACGAGTTAGAGTATTTAGTTGTCAGTTGAGACCAAATTGAGGTGTTTAGATGTGCATTCTCAAAGTTGGAGTGCTCACTTGCCAGCTGAGTTCAAGTTTGAGCGCCCGTGAATATGTTATGCCATATATATATATATCACTAAAATTATATTGCGACACATAGTAATTCTGAACTCATTATTTTTAAATGCCATAAATTTAATACTAAGAACCTTAAAAGCTTAAATCCTGAATCTACTCAGTACCCATTCCATCTCATAGCACTCACTATAAAAATATAAAAAATAATGCAATTCTCTTAAAATCAAACCTCGAATGTTAGGGTGCATTTTGAACGTCTTAGACCGCAGAGCTAACTTTTTACCTATTGTTTAGAGGATAAAAAATTTATATATGTATATAGACATTAAAAAAAAATCCTACGTACAATATAATTTTTTATCAAGAAAGTTCGGACGAACATCTTTCACCCCCTAGATCTGCCCCACTTGGTGAAATCAAAGTGGATGGTTGTCTACTCATTCCAACTAAGAATTTAATTTATTTAATGCATTGTGTCTCTAATTAGAATTTAGAGATCTTAATTAAACTTTCTTCTGATAATGCATGCATGCAAAAAGTTATCAAATCTACTAAACAACATTATCAAGTCATCAACCTTTCATAAACAAATAATTTGGAATCTATGGCAGAAGCATCTCCATGTATTAATCACGTGAGGCTTATTTAGAGGAACATGCATGTTTCAACAACAAAAAAATAGATCTAAGATTCTAAAGATATCCGATATTTTTTTTGGTTTCTCACTCGGTGTTTGATTCCCATTCTCAAGAACTGAAACTCGATCCAGACATGTGTTAAAGGATAGAAGATCTCCAATCATCCCACCACAACCTATATTGATGAGTACACAACATTTGTTACTCCTTAGTGTTAATTTGTGTGTGCCTTAATTATTTCACCGATTATTTACTATCTTCACTAATATATCTATCTATCTATCTATATATATATATATATATATATATATATATATATATATATATATATATATCGGTAATTTCATATGTAGCACAAATTTCTCACTGATTCCGTGCGGTGGGAAAAACCTTTATTTTTAACAGTGACAGAATGAGGAAGAATCACGGTCTTTCTCTATAATTAACCGTCCACTTCATTGATCGATCATTAATAATGTCGCATATAGAGACGAGTTGATATAGCATATTTGTTACGTGTTCGACCAAACTCAAATACTTATTCGACATGTCATTGTATATATTTAAAAGTGCAATATGTTCAATGGTAAAAATTTAAAACGAAACTTATCAAGTTTTACTGAATTACTGAATTCTACCTAATTCGTAACTTCAATGTTAGATCCGCCCCTTCGATCTGTCCCAACTATGTGACAGCAATTCTAACAAATAATTGCATGGAAAAAAAAAAGCTGCACAAAGGTTTTGCCTATACTTTACAACTAATAAATAATGTAATGCATGGCATAGAAACTAGTGTCTGCTTTTTTGCATGAAAATTAGCTCAAAAGACGTATTCCCTTGAAGAGATTTTCTTACATAATTTTATTATATTGTACATTAATATAATTAATTGAAGGAATTAGATGCTATACTCCACCATCTCTCTAAAAAAATAGTGTTTTTTTTCCTTCTCAGATTTGATCCACAACATGTTGTAATGCACAAACAACATCAAATTCTAATTAATCAAGGACCATAATGGAAGTTGTGATTAATTTAGTTAATTAAAACTTATAAAATTAACTATATTACTAAAAAAATGCATAGTTTGGATAGAATTTGCTGAGAATTAATAAGCTTGTTGATGTTATCGACGAACTTTCTATAGGAATCTTGACCATTAGTAGCGGAGCCAGAATTTTCACTTATAAGGGGGTTCAAAATATGAAGAAGTAAACACACGAGAAGTCGAAGGAGGTTCAACATCTACTATATATACATAAAAAATCATTTTAACTATGTATAAACAATGTAATTTTTCGCCAAAGAGAATTCGAATGAACTCCCGACCTTAACTGGCTCCGCCCCCGCCGACCATGTTTTCGATGGAAATGTTCGTCGAAAATTCATATGTTTTTAGTAATGTTATATGTGTAATGTTTTTAAATTCACTCACACATTTGAGAGTGGGTTTGTTTGTGTACATAAAGAAGTGTAGGAGACAGGGAGAAAAGAAAGAAAGATACTTTTGATGGTGACATCCCACCATCATTTGCCTTTTCCTTTTTAAAATCAAACGTTTGTATTATTTCTAACTTGCTATTTGGTATTAGTATTGGGGTTCGAACAGGACATTTTTTATTTTTAGGACTTGAATTTAAGACTTCTGATTAAAAGGCGTGAAGGGATCTTAATCATCCCATCATAACCCACGTTAATAAACGTTTATTGTTATAATAGAAACATATGTGTATATATGTTAGAATTTAGGGTTTCTTGTTTGAATATAAGCATTTTAATTAGCTAGCTTGATCTAATTAATATGCATGGTGTACTAATAGTCTCCACTTCTTTAATCCTTTTGTATTCGCGATTCACTAGCAATGGCTCGACTAGTTTGGATTCGCGCTCGCATGATCACTTATGTGCGAAACACTCTTTAATTATTAGAAATTTCTCATATGTGTTTAACGTGGTATTAGAGCATGCAAAAATACTGAGTTCAATCTCACTACCACGCAACACATTATCAAAAGAATTTCTACATATTTGGCCCATAAAAGAATTAGTTTAAGTTATATACATCGTTAGTATACCTTACTTATTTTAATTAGCAGATAATTTGTCTTGTTTTTAATATTATAAATACAATATTCTTAAAGAGACTTACCAATTATAAATATTCTTTAGATGATCTGTTAGTGTAAAACATCTTTTACATTAACAATGTATATAACTTACACTCTTAAAAAAATCATGTCTCTTTCATGATTGAAACTAGATAGTTTCATAAAAGGATGTAATAGCTTACAAAAAAGAAACACTATATCCTTGTTCAAACCCTAACATTTACAAGCTAATTAGTAAAGCAAAAAAGAAGAAAAAAATTAAATAAAGTACTATCTTCCTTTATATTTCTTCTCATCTCTTCTCTCTTTTGTTCTTTCTTCTTTGCTTAGCTTTCTTTCTTTCTCTCTTTTCTATAATCCTCTTTGGTGTATAGTGTGATATATTCTCCACCATATATCAAACTTTTACAAAAGAGAAAGATATATTTGGAGCACTAGCTAGTAGTACAATAATGGCTTTCTCATCTATTCCTCTCTATTTAGATCCTTCCAATTGGCAACATGAGGTAAGCAAGATTTTGTTCATCTATAGCTTCTTCACTATAAAAGCTAGTAATTTAGGTAAAAAGATAAATATTCCCACTTTCTAGTAGTAGTGTTTTCCAAATCCTTAATTTGAATACACTATATACCACATGATAAATAGTAGTGTTTGATTTTTCTTTTCTCTTGCAAAAATTTATAGCAAGAAATTCATCATCATCATCAACAACAACATCAACATCAACTTGGGGTTGGGAATGACAACTCCTCCCAGCTCTCGCCAGCTGTTTTGCCACCTCCAGTAGCAGCAACAACAACAGGAGGTGGCGGTCCAGCTGGCTCAATTAGGCCTGGCTCGATGATGACAGAACGAGCCAGGCTAGCAAAGATACCACATCAAGATCAGACGGCCTTGAAATGTCCAAGGTGTGAGTCCACGAATACTAAGTTTTGTTACTTCAACAACTACAACCTTTCTCAGCCGCGTCATTTCTGCAAGACTTGCCGGAGGTATTGGACTAGAGGTGGCGCTCTGAGGAACGTCCCCGTTGGAGGTGGTTGCCGGAGGAACAACAAGAGAAGTAGTAAGAGACCTAGATCATCAAAATCCCCAGTTAGAAGTGATCAAAGATCAAGAAATGGTCCAATTATTACTTCTAATAGTACTACTACTATTACTTTCCCTAGCCATTTGCCTCCTCCTAGTACACATTTGTCATTCTTGAGTACCCCTTTTCATAATTTCAATTCTACACAAAATGGCTTGAATTTTGGAGAAATTCAACTTCCTCACGAGGGTGATGATGGAAGATTTGTTGACCAATTTAGACTTCAACAAATGCAACAATTTTCTTTCTTCTCTCCCTTGGAACAACCTAGTAATAATTTATATCCAACTTATAGTGAGTTTGGGGTTAGTCATGATCTTCAAAATGTGAAGGTGGAAGAGAATAAAAGTAGCAATATTAGCCAAGGGATGAATTTACAAAGAAATAACAATTTGGGGGTTAATCAATTATGGACAAATTATAATATATCTAGTAGTACTTCCACTAGCCAATTATTGTGATTTTCTTGATCCATCTTCAAGAGAAAACCCTATCAAGCTACTTGAGTTCTTATTTTTCTTTGGATAATCGTGTCGTCCTAGTCAACTTTTGTACACATTATTTCACATGTGTACAGCCTACTATATCTCACCAGCACATGCAGTATCAGATTACTCTGCCAACCAAGACTTAATTATGCAACAAGTTTGACAGGTTCCTACCTATCGGATAACTCTGTTCATCCAGGTTTACGAGCAAGTATATGGAATTCGTTTCGATTTGCTTCTACAAAATTCTCATCTAGCTATAGAAGCTTTGATGGTAGGCTTTCTAGTTCTCATTTTTTGGTTATTTGAGTATTGTGTTATGGATGTGTTTTAAAAATGTAGTTTTTTTTAAATAAAAAATTCATTCAAGATCTTCAACATCATCTAACATGAAGGTATTGATTGTGATTTTAAGAAATGTAATCCAATTGACTGTATTAAGTGACTTAATTAATTATTGTATATGCTCTAATTTTCTTGATATTTATATAATTCGAGTGGAAGCAACGGGTTCGGTTGAACTCAGAAACTTGCCTTAAATCTAAGTCTGTCTTATAAACTCTTTTGATTTACCGAGGTCGAATTATATAATATTACTTGTACTTATTTAGTGAATTTTCTAACAGATATATATGTAATATGAATCAAAACTATATTAAGTTTAAATGAACTCATTATATTAATATTGCATTTTCTCTGTATATAATTTGAGTCGAATATAACGAATTCAAGTGAATCTATAGAACTCGTCCTAAGTCTGCGTCTACTTGTAGCTCAACAATAATAACAATGTAATAACATATTCAGTATAGTCTCGCAAGTAAAATTTGAAAAAAGTAGAGTGTAGACAGATCTTATTGTTAGTGGGATATATTACTATTCATGTGGAAATGTCAGTGATGATTGCTTAGCCAAGTAGAGCAACAGATACTTAACTAACCGTCCAAACTTTAGTCCATTAAATGCTACAAAGTACTCACCCCCATACTTTGCAACTTTTTAAATTTTCTCCATATACTTTAGCGTTCGTTATTCGCATTAGAGTCCGATTAATTCAGATTCACGTCGTGTAAGGCCCATTCAGAAAAACAATGCTTTCTACCAAGTTATTTTTTCATATTTAAAACTCGAAATCGAGACCTCTAACTAAAGAAGGAACAACCCTATCAGATACACCATATTCTTTGATCGTTCTGTATATATTGTTTCCTGGTTGTTTCCTATTTGATGTCTGATACTCGCATTGAAGTCCAATTAATTCTGATTCACACCGCATTGGACCGATTCGAAGAAAACGCTTGCTATCAAGAATTTTTCCACACGAGAACTTATAATCGAGACCTCTGATCGATTAAGAAAGAAACAACTCCATCCACTGCATCACGTCTTTTCATGGTTTCTCTATATGCTTTTGTTTCTAGAGAAGCTAGCCCTACTTTTCTTCATTTTCTTTTTTAAGGCCAACAGGCTGCTCTTAAATATTTCAGTGGTTAAATTCCACTTCAATCATAACAAGTCAGTAGCCATAAATTCTGAATGCTTATAATGGTTCAATAATATACCAATCCACTCTCAAAATTTGTAATGTGTCATATATCATTTAATTAGTATACTGACATTTTCTTAGTACACTACTCTAGGAAGACTCTCCCTATATATAGTTACTAATTTTGGAAATTACACATTTCCAGATGAATTAACATCGATAAAGTTGTCTTTATATAAATTATAGATCACAAATTCAAACCATTGAAATAGTTACTAGTGCTTGTAATAGAATAGCTAGGTTATCTACATACCCAAATTCGAATTTAATCGAACTTTAGCCAAAAGGGAAAGCCATAAACGCCAAATTCTGCACGCAAAACAATGCTAATAGAAAAAGTTGTAACCTCATTATTGATACTCCATCCACTGCTATTATTTTCTCCGTTCATTTTATTTGTTCAGTATATTAAAAAGAGTTATTTAATTTAAAAAATTAAAAAATAATTAATCATTTTGTATCTATATTACCCTTGTTATTAAATACGATTGATCATTTCTCAACATCTAGATGACTTGTAATTAATAAGATTGTAATATAGTAAAATTATCCTTTTATTTATTATTTCATAAGAGGCGTGCCAAGTCAAACATGAACAAGTAAAGATGGACAGAGAAAGTAATAGCAGTACTATCTTCTTTTTCGAGTGTGTGTACAGTAGAGAAAAGTACAATTATCTACACCCGACTAATCCAGATTCATATCCAAAAGTTCCACATTAGAAGGTAAAATATTCTTTATTAAAGACAATTGCATATATAAGATTCACCCAAAAATCTCTGATTAAAATAAAAAAATACTTATCGTTTCACTGTAACCTTTAATGATACTTAAATATCGTGTTAGTTGAAGGTAAAAGCTATGCTCCATCCGGCTAATATATATATATATATATATCTTTAGAATATATAACTAAACGTCTACTTAAACTTGTCATGTTATATATTCTTAATGAGATAATTTATAATTATATATTATATTCATTTTAGGTTACAAGTTTTGTAAAAAAAAAAACTCTTTCTTTATAAAGTTAAAAACTGTTTAGTTTTTTTTTCAAAAAAAAATTTCAGGAAAGAATCTGAATAGAATTTGCTTTTGCAATAACCAAGACTAATAAATTTTACTAAGAATAAAGCTTCACAAAACAAAGCAACAGTCAAAAAAGCATCTTCCCCTAGCCCCACTCCTCCACAACAAAGACACAAATACATGACCAAGAAAGAAAAAAATATTTCTCCGTTTCAATTTGTTTGTCTTATTCGATTAGTTTAATTTTAAAAAAAAAAAAATTAATATTCTATATGACATATTTAAAGCCATAAAATTAAAATATATTTTAATATATCATACATATTTTTAATTTAATATCACAAGATTCAAATATTTTATTTACTTTCTTAAACTTCAGGTGCCGAGTCAAATTTTAAAAAAAATAGTTGAAAAAAGAGGGAATAAAAAATAAAAATTCAAGATAGTTAGTTTTTGGTCGGTGGAGGGAGTAGTGTACTGGTAAAAGAGAAAAATGGTTAAATCCTCGAAAATAGAAGTAAAATCTGTATATATTATATCCTTTCTCGATTTTACTTGTGAAAATATATTTGATATGTTATTGTTATTGTTATTGTAATATTACTTCTACCTCCTATCTCACATATTGGTTCTATTGCATTAAGCTTGAAGTGTCTAATAAAAATACTTTAATTATTACATATTTATATGCTCGATCAACTAAAATATGACGTAGTTTGCATATTTAAATAAAATTTACTGATAAATTTAAAAAGATTATCGATGTATTCAAATAAAAGGAGAATGCATGTGTATATACGTTAGTGCATGTTGATGCCCACATCACATGCATCAACCTGAAACATTATCTGTTAATTTCCATGGTTGCTAATTTCTTTTTTTTTTTTTTTTTTTGTGTCTGGTCTTCCATTACCTCTAAATAATTTAATTCTAAATTTTTTTATTTTAGAATTAATGAGATAATTTATAACTATAAATATATCTTCTTTTTCCTTATTTTAGATCATAACTAAAAATCTTGTTTTCTTTCTTAAATTTTGTGTCCAAATAAAATTACATAAAATGAGATGGAGGAAGTAGTTGTTTCGTTCTATCTCTTCCTTTCTATTTGAAGGCGTGGGGCGGAGCCGATGTTTAAGATACGGGTTCAGCCGAATCCTCTAACTTCGTAAGGGTCTTAAAAAGTCCATTTAATATGTACGAATTACTCTATATATTCGTCACAATCTATGTAATAGTATTCAGATGGGCACGAAATTTAAGAAAAAAAGAAAAAATTTAAAATTTGTGATTTAAAATAAGTTATAAATATTTATATGGTGATAAATAATTTTATTAAGAATAAAATATACATTTAAAAATTAATTTGTTACTAAAAATATGGAGAAACACTTTTTGGCAATTGACTAATGAACTTGGGCTGATAGCTAACAAAGATGGGCCAGGTGCACTTTCTGATATTGGGCCACTGTGAAGGAACATGAGGGACAAAAGCCCATCAGACTATATTTGGAAGGGAAACTTGCGTAGATGTACACGTCACGAATGTTCGTCGCCTTTTGGCCGCCTTATTCCGTCACCCGAGATTCAAGTCAGCACCGATAAAGATCTCTTGATTCCTCACAGCCGGGCCGACTTGGAAGCAAGCTACCTATTGCCTATCTCACCCAGGGGCGGACCTAGGTGCAATTTTGTGGTGCTTCAGCACTTGTTAAACTCGACAATTGGTATAAGATTTATAAAAGCACCCTGGACACGAAGAAGATAGTTGGGTGCTTTGACTTTCAGGAGGAACCTTAAAACTTTGGGCGTCAATATGTGTGTTCGAATCTCTCGGACACCCACAGCCGCAAAATCCTGGATCCACCACTGATCTCACCACCTTCCTTCAGCTGAGTGAGCCTTCACTTTATATATATACACTCACAATTTTTACATTGTAATTATATAGTTACAATCTGAAACAACTCGTTGAAGTTAGTGAAGTTGATAAAATCCTTCACACTGTGAATCGTAATTTTTACTTCCTTGAACAAGAAGATTTTCACGATAAATCTCGTTGTTCTTTATTTTATTGTTATAATTGATCTTAAGGAACTTGGTCCCTTAAGTTTAGTAGTAGTTGGTTAAGACAATGACCATTTAAATTAATATGTATATATAATTGGTGGTGTTGTATATAAATAAGTTACATGGGAATATATGTGCCTATTAATGCGGATGTAGCATTCTTTGAGAATGAACATGTCTGTCTTTTTTTGCTTCTTATTTTAATATAATATTTAGTAATCCTTATTTTAATATTTCCTAATCAAATTTCAACAAATAATTATTCTAATGATCATCATCATACATGATGCATGTACTATTCTTGCATGTTGCATACGCATACATGTTGGACATCTCAATAGTAAAGAATAGGCTTAATATATAATCAACTTCTTGAACTTGTCCGAAATATTTCATTTAGACACTCGAACTAACTCATATTTCAATTGAACACGTTAACTCCTAATAAAGTGTTTCAGTTACACACTTTTAGTTCAAATTTTGAACTTCTTTTTGTCTGTGTTCTCATTCGTCTATTAGGTAGTTAAGTTAGCCACGTAATACATGTCATTTCCTTTCATTATACACATTTGTCTCAATAGGCTCTAAACATCATATATTTTCTTCTTGAGGTTGATGTGCATAATTAAAAGAAATGATATATTTTATTTGGTTAACTTAACTATCTAATAGACGAATGAAAACACACGCAATTAGTACTTCAGGTATTCAATTGAAACAAGACTTAGTTCAAGTGTCTAAATGAAATATTCTGAGAAGTTTGAGGGGTAGCTATGTATTAAGCTTTAATTGGAAAAGCTATTGATTCTAAAGTTTATATATTAGGATTTTTCCAATTAAATAGTTATTGTGTATAATTAGGATCGATATAAGTTAGCAAAATTGTAGTAATTGATTTAAAAGTCTTGAATTTTTTAAACTTTTAACATGTTTCAAATAAAGAAAGATTGTAGAATCAAATTTTTTATTAATATTAAAATAATTAAATATTAGGAGTTCTTACATCTTATAAATAAGTAAGAAGTTAATAATTACAACTTTAAATTGATTTTAAAATTTTAAATATTAAGATTATAATTAATGACAATAATTTGAGAAAAATAGTAAATGACAATTTTATCTATTATAAATTTTTTTAATAAAGGGCAAAACGTTCAATCAACATTTAAAAAAGCCTTCATGCTTTTAATGCCTTATACTTGTGTTATGTTTTTATCTTTACTTTTGTTCTTATATAAAAGTTTATATTTTTGCATTAGTCAGTGTTCATATCATTTGGTATCAAAGCATATCGTGTTCGTATCCATGAAATATACGTAAAACTTAAATATGCATGTATATACATACTTAATGAATGTAATATTAAAATAATAATCATAAACGCTAACTTTAGATTTTTTAACAAATTTATAAAAAGTTTATTCTAATTATAAATTAATAAACTTAAATAAAAATTTGTAAATACCTAATTATTAAAATATATATATATTATATATAATATAAAAATATATTACATAGATGAATAATTAATAATATCAAGAATAAAATAGATATCACATAAAATATGAGGAGATGGTGACTATTTTTTAAAGTTGAAGAAAGAATTTATAGGGATATAAATGATTTTCATTCATTTCAAATTTGGTTAAATAAATGGCTTTATACATGATCAGACTCTTAAATTTGTCAGAATATTTTTTTTAAACACTCGAATTAAGTCTTGTTTCAATTGAACACGTGAACTCTTAATAAAGTGTTCCAATTAGATACTTCCGATTCAAATTATAAAATTATTTTTGTGCGTATCTTCATTCATCTACTAGATAATTAAGTTAATCATATAAAATATGTCATTTTCTTTTATTATGCACATCAATCTCAAGTATAAAAATATCTGGAGTTTTACAACTTATTGAGGCGAATGCGTATAATGAAAAGAAATGACATATATTACGTGGTTAACTTAACTATCTAATAGATGAATGAGAACACATGCAAAAAGAAATTTCAAATTTTAATCAGAAAATGTCTAATTAGAACACTTTATTAGAAGTTCAGGTATTTGATTGAAACAAGGTTTAATTTGAGTGTCTAAAAGATATATTCTGACAAGTTTAAGGGGTTAGTTATGCATTAAGCCTAAATAAATAGTACATTTTTATGGTATCACTATGGTATAATACATAAATGTGCCCTTTAACTTGGTCTCAGCTCACATTTATGCCCTCCAACTTTGAATGTGCACAAGTAGACACTTAACCTTATATAAAATTGAACAAGTAAACACATGCATCATATATGGCGTCTTATGTGGCAATTCACATTCATGTGTAGCGTCCTACGTGTATTATACCACGTAGGACACGTATGTCTACTTGTTCAACTTTATACAAGTTTAAGTATCTACTTGTGCACATTCAAAATTGAATTGCATAAATATGAGCCAAGACCAAATTAAAAGACACGTTTATAGCTATCACTATCATTTCTTTCATGATACATCATTTAGAACATTAAGAAGCCCATATAATTTTTCATGCATTAAATGTGCATGCATATTTAAGTTTCATTTTTATGGTGTCACTATCATCTCTTTCATAACACAACATTTTGAACATTAAAAAACCCATATAATTATTCATGCATTAATGTGCATGTATATTTAAGTTTTATTCTTATGGTGTCATTATCATCTCTTTCGTGATATATCATTTTCGTCCCTGGATTATAGCTTATTATGATTTTGATCTTTATGATATTTGACTTCATATATTTATGAATGAAGAGATGATGTTATGGAACGATTGTAAATGTGTTCGTATGTTTAGTTTTTTTTTCCATTTGTATAAAACTATTTCTTATAATACCATAAATACCTTTTGTCAGTTGTGACATATATGTTTATATTGATAATTACTGTTAGCAAAAGGATTAAAGATCATTCGCTTTGATTAATTAGAGGTTAAATGTGAAAAATCAAATATCACATGGGTTAAAATTATAATAAGGCCATAACACAGGGACAAAAATAATTAGGACCTGTTTGGCCGTAAAACTTTTTCCTTTTTTTTTTTACTTTATTTGAAAATCAGTGTTTGACCATGAAAATTCCAGATACAATCTGAAGGTGTATTTAGAATTTGAAAAACAACCAAAACCATGTTTTCACTTTTTCAAAAAAAAATTAAATTTTTTTATTTTCATCAAATAACCCTATTTAAATTATATTTCATATTTTTTTTAAAAAAAATTATTTAAATTCTATAATATCTATTACAAAAAATATAATCAAGTGTTCAAAAATACTTTTTATCTTATCCAAATACTATAAAAAAAAAGCTTAAAAACTATTTTGAATTAAAAACACTTAAAATAAATCAATCCAAACGAACTCTAAATTGACAACTCGTTAATTCCAAAATCTTACCTGACATATTTAAAGTCACAAAATTAAAAAAATATTTTTATAAATTATATATATTTTATTACTTTTTGTTTAAAATTATAAATTTTAAATATGATGTTATTTTATTTTTTATACTTCGTGTGTCCAACCAAATTAAGACAGACAAATTAAAATGAAATTAAGGAGTAAAAATAAAACTCCAAGAGCGATGATGATGGTTGGTTTTTGGTCGGTGGAGTATGAGTACTGTACTGGTAAAAGATCCCAAAAACGTAAAAGAAATGGGCAAGGAAGGTCTATCAAAAATAACTTCTTTGTTTTTTAAAAATAAAAATAAAATTTACGTGTGTCACATCTTTTTTAGACTTTACTTATAAAAATACACTAAATATATTATGTTATTGTTGTAATATTATTTCTACCTCCTATATATCTCACTTATTGATTCTATCTTATTAAGTCCTGAAGTCTAATAAAAATACTTTAATTATTATTACGTGTTCATATGCTCGATCACGTGAAACATGATGTAGTTTGCATATTTAAATAAAATTTACTCATAAATTTAAAAGATTATCGATATATTCAGTTATGCATAAATAAAAGGAGAATATATGCATGTGTATATATTAGTGCATGTTGATGCCCACATCACATGCATCAACCTGAAACATTATCTGTTAATTTCCATGGTTGCTAATTTCACTTTTTTCAGTTTTTTATTTTTTTGTGTCTGGTCTTCCATTAGTTCTAAATAATTTAATTTTAAAATTTTTTATTTTATAATTGATGAGATAATTTATAATTATATATAAATATATATATATATATATATATATTTTTACCTTGTTTTAGATCATAACTAAAAATCTCACTTTCTTTTTTAAATTTTGTGTACAAATAAAACTACATATAATGGGACGAAGAAAGTAGTAAATTTGGTCTGTCTCTTCCTTTCTCTATAAAAGGTCGGGGCGGAGCCGATGTTAAAGATACAGGTTCGGCCTAATCCTCTTACTTTGTATTGGTCTTAAGAAGTCCGTTATTTAATATGTACAAATTACTCTATTCGTCATAATTTATGTAATGGTGTTCGGTTGGCCACAAAGTTTAAGAAAGAAAGAATTTTGAAACTTGTGGTTCAAAACAAGTTATAAATAGTTATGTGACGATAAATTATTTCATTAGAGTATTTAAGAATTAAGTTGTTACTAATAATATAGAGAAAAACTTTTTTGCTATTGACTAGAACTTGGGCTGATAGCTAACAAAGATGGGCCAGGTGCACTTTCTGATATTGGGCCACTGTGAAGGAGCATGAAGGACAAAAGCCCATCAGATCATATAGTGGGAAATAGCCCTCTTCTCATATAAGATAACTAAATCTCGAGGCCGAGGAACTGAGGGACCTTCTCGAGCACAGGATAGATAAATGAGAGATAGAGCTAGCATATTCGTTATGAGAAATCAATGCTCCGGGCCAAATAGAGCTTACTTACGTCACTTGACTTTCTCCGGCGAGCTTTCTATCGTAAATCCAAGCCCCAAGACAAGGTATAATTATTGGGAAGGGGACATGATCAATAGAACCTGGCTGGATTCGAGCTGAGATAGTGGCGCCCATTCTTAACCAGTTTCAAAAGAGTTCGCTCATGCTGGAGGAAGCATCCCCACTTAGTGATCAGTCCGCTAGTTCACGCAAATTCGAAGAAGTTATCTGTCTTTTTCGTTCTTGAGAATGATCGCCACTTCTACTAGGACCGAAATGATTATCCCTACCCGATGAGAAACAAATCCGAAAAAATGCTTTGACCAAATCGGAGAGGTTGGTGAAGCATTTCCTGGAGAACGAGTTCGGTCTCCCATTGGTCTTTGAGAGCTAACTGAATAGCCATTATCTCTGAGTACATATTAGTTTGAACGGGTAGCAGCACACAAAAAATCACCAGTAACATCTCTGAACATATTATATATACGCTATTTAGTAATTATATAGGACTAAATACATGAGTTTAATTAAGATAGGAAATATTACATAACGTAACTGATTATACTTCATTATACATTTTATAATGGTATTTTTAAATAATTACAAATACATCTATATCTTATATCCGTAAAACTTTTATGGGGTGCCTATTTTGGTTGCTTTATTTAATTAAGGGAAAAGAACACTTATACTCCAAAAAAGAAAACTATTTACCCTCAAATGCCCCATTACTTTCATATTCCTTTTATCCTAAAACTGTATTTATCTAAAAAAAAAAAAATGCGGGCTAAAGTCAGCGCCCACCCTTTTTTTCTTCTTTGATACCATCACAATATATATATATATTCTGATGGTATCAAAGATTAACTGGACAATGTCTTCATTGAAGGACTACTTCTTCCTCCTTGATACCATCAAAGTATAATATACTCTGGTGGTATCAAAGAGTAACTGAACAATGTTTCATTGAGGTTTGATTCAGTCCTTCGATAAAATTACTCAATCATTCATGATACCATTACGGTATATCTATATACTATCATAGTATCGTTGAGGTATGTTTCAGTTCTTCAATATTTTAATTTAAAAATAGTTAAAAAAAGAATCATAATTTAGATACATTTTTTTTTAATTTGTAAAAAGAGAAATTTTTTTTATAAAAATATGTTTTTACTAATTTTGAGTTCAATAAATAAGCTTGTGACTTTAATAATTTTCTCTTAATTTTTTCTTAAAAAAAAATTCAGTCCTATATGATACCGACATGGTATCAATATACCGATGAAGTATGACAGAGGATTAAGCTCAGTCTTATGATACCGACAGGGTATCAATATACCGATGGAGTATCACAGAGAATTAAGCTCAGTCTTATATGATACCGATAGAATATCAATATACCGACAGAGTATCACAGAGGATTAATTCGAGATAGTGACGTTGACGTCATGCTGACATCATGCGCGAAATAAAAAAAAGAGAAAGTAGGCAAGTGGTAATTAGTTTGGGTTGAAGGTCTATTAAGGGTAAATACTTTAGGTTGGGTATATTTTGGGTAAATAGTTTCACAATTGGGTTCAATTTATGTAGTTATTTAATAAATAGGAAAAAGAACACTTATACCCCCCAAAAGGAAACTATTTACCCTTAAATATCAATTACTCTCATGCCCCCTTTTTACTTTAAAATGATATATTTTTAAAAATTAAAAATTTGGTCTGATGTCATCATGATGTCAGTGTCCACCTTTTTTTCTTGTCTTTTCTGCTTTGTCTTTTTGTTTAATTTAAAAAAGATTTAACATTTTTTTTTCCTTTTTTTTCTCTTTCTTTTCTACATTTCTTGTTTTTTTTTCTTTCTATTTTCTCATTTATGAATCATTTATTTTATTCTCAAACCATGTTAATTTCTAAAAAAAAATCCCCATAATTAGTTTTGACATTTTTTTTTTCTGTTTTCTATTTGTTTTTTCAATTTATTTATTTCCTTTCTAATTTATTTTTTTGCATTTTTTTCCTCCATAATTTAATTCTATTGATTTTTTTTTTGTTGCTTTTTTCTATATTCTTTTTATTTATATAATAAAAAAGATCATTTATATGTTAAACATTTTTTTATTTTTTATTTCTCTATTTTTTTCTCTTATTTTTCTCTATTTATCTTTTTTCTCCTTTTTCATTCATTTATTTTTTTCTCAAATCATATTATTTTTTAATTTCTTTCACCATAATCTTATTTCATACTCAATTTTGACTTTTTTCTTTATTTTTTTTCAATTTCTTTTTTCTAGTTTTTTCTTTTCTTTTATTTAATTTCTTTTTTCTTTTATTTTTTCTCCTTAGTCTAATTATATTCATTTTTTTGCTCCTTTTCTTTATTCTTTTTTTTTCCCGCTGATTTCATTGAGGTTTACTTCAGTCCTCCATGATACCATCATAATATATTATCTTTATTGAAGATTGCTTCTTCCTCCTTGATACCATCAAAGTATAATATACTCTGATGGTATTAAAGAGTAACAAAGCAGTGTTTTCACTAAAGGACTGCTTCTTCCTCTTTGATATCATCACAATATAATATACTCTGATGATATTAAAGAGTAACTGAGCAGTGTTTTCACTGAAGGACTACATCTCCCTCTTTGATACCATCACAGTATATTCTAGTGGTATTAAGGAGTAACTGAGCAGTGTCTTCATTGAAGGATTGCTTCTTCCTCCTTGATACTATCAAAGTATAATATACTCTGATGGTATCAAAGAGTAACTGAGCAGTGTTTTCACTAAAGGACTGTTTTTTTCTCTTTGATACCATCACATTATATGAATATACTCTGGTCGTATCAAAGAGTAACTGAGCAGTGTCTTCATTGAAGGATTGTTTCTTCCTCCTTGATACTATCAAAGTATAATATACTCTGATGGTATCAAAGAATAACTAAGTAGTGTTTTCACTGAAGGACTATGTTCTCTTCCTTGATACCATCAAAGTATTATACTCTGATGGTATCAAAGAGTAACTGAGCAGTGTTTTCACTGAAGGATTATTTTTTCCTCTTTGATACCATCACAATATATGAATATACTCTGGTCATATCAAGGAGTAACTGAGCATTGTCTTCAGTGAATGATTGCTTCTTCTTTCTTGATACTATCAAAGTATAATATACTCTAATAGTATCAAAGAATAACTGAGTAGTGTTTTCACTGAAGGACTGTTTTTTTCTCTTCGATACCATCACAGTATATTACAGTATATGAATATACTCTGATCGTATCAAGGAGTAACTGAGCAGTGTCTTCAGTGAAGGATTGTTTCTTCCTCCTTGATACTATCAAAGTATAATATACTTTGATGGTATCAAAGAATAACTGAGTAGTGTTTTCACTGAAGGATTATTTTTTTCTCTTTGATGCCATCACAATATATTATAGTATATGAATATACTCTGGTGGTATCAAGAAGTAATTGAGCAGTGTCTTCATTGAAAGATTGTTTTTTCCTTCTTGATACCATCAAAGTATAATATACTCTGATCGTATCAAAGAGTAACTGAGCAGTATTTTTTCACTGAAGAACTATTTCTTCCTCTTTTATATCATCACTGTATATTACAGTATATGAATATACTGTGGTGGTATGACGGAGTAACTTAGCAGTGTCTTCATTGAAGGATTGCTTCTTCCTCCTTGATACTACCAGAGTATAATATACTCTGGTGGTATCAAAGAGTAATTAAGTATTGTTTTTATTGAGGTTTGCTTTAGCCCTTCGATGAGATCACTCAATTATTCATGATATCATTTTAATATATCTATATACTGCATGATATCATTGAGGTATGTTTTAATTCTTCAGAGAGATATTTCTCAGTCCTTCGTGATACCATCATAATATATCTACATACCGGCATGATATCATTTAGGCCAACTTCGATATTTTTCAATCCTCTATGATACCCACATGGTACATATCATATACTGACAGAGTATCACAAAATTTATGCTTAATTTTCATATTTTAATTTATATATCAATTTTAGCAAGTTACGAGTAATTTTTGTAAAACTAATTACAAAAATAGAGTCATATTTTAAAGTTTTATTTTTATTCTCAAAAGTAAAAAAATAAAAAATTATTTTCATTAATTTATTTTCAATGAATAAGCTAGTGAATTTTAGTATTTTTTATTTATTTCTTACTGTTATCTAGTTATTTTTTATTATTAATATAAAAAATAGTTGGTTTATATTTTTATTTCTTATTTTTCAAAAAGGAAAAAAATATAAAAAGAGAAAATAATTATAATAACAAATTTTCTATTAATTTAGATTTTAATAAATAAACTAGTAACTTTTAATTTTTCTAAATTATTTTTTCTTTTAATCTAATTATTTAATTTTTCTATATTTTTATTAATTTAAAACTAGTTATGTAATATTTAATTGTTTCTCTTTAAAACAAAGGAAAAGATTAAAAAAAAGAAGATAAACTAACAAAAAAGTAAATAAAATTAAGCCAAAAAGGACAAAAAAGAAAAGAAAATAAAACAAAAAGAAGGAAATAAATAACAAAAATATTATTAAATGATATCTTAAGTAAATAATATAAGGAGATAAAAAGATAAAGATAATAAATGAGAAAAAAAACAAAGTAATAAATATAAAAATACAAATCAATAAATGTAAAAATATAAATTAATAGACAAAAGGATAAATATTAAATGCTAAGTCAAAGTAAAAGAAAATGAAGAAGGAGAATAACATGTAATTGAGGGGGAGGGCTCTAGGGTAATTACTTTGGGTTGAAGGTCCATTAAGGGTAAATACTTTGAGTTGGGTCTCTTTTGGGTAAATAGTTTCACAATTGAGTCCATTTTGTGTAGTTTTTCCTTTTTTTTTGGCCTACGTCGCTCCTACTTGACTTGTTTTTTTTCTTCAATTAAATTTGATCACTATATAAGTTATTTAAACCCACTCACTCAATTAAATCCGACCCATCAACCAAAAAAAAATTTAAACAACGATAATATATTCAGTGTAATTTCACAAAGTAAAGTATAAAAAGAATAAAGTGTAAACAGATCGTACCACTATCTTAGAGGCACAAATTATTTTTTCTACTACCTCGACGCCCTTTTCTAGCTTGGTCTTCTCCTATACAATTGTTATCCCACACATGAGCTTCATATTACCTATCATCTATGTCTAGCCAATAAAATCAAGAAAATTAAACTCCACTTTTTTTTTTAAAAATAATCTAAATCCACTAAAATATCAAACATCTATATGAAAAAGCTACTTTTTTTAACTCTGAAAAATTGTTTCTGATATATATATATATATATATATTAATCTATGTGGCTCCTACATGATTTATTTCTTCCCTCATTAAATTCGGTCACTATTGAAATATTCAAATGAGGAACTTTCATATACAACAATGGGAAAATAGCTCAAGACACACCTAAACTATGACTGAAATTATTGTTACACACTCTAACTTTGTGGGGGTCCTATGAACCCCCTCAATTATTTTATAGTGTAATATTGTGGGTATTATTAGCATAGATAGACATGCAAGTGAACACACGTATAAGCAACAACTTTAAAATAGTAGATTGAAACTAAAAATCACATGAAATTGGAATGATTTGTGTTATTTGATCAATAATCATGAGATAAAGTTAGAGAGTTTTAAGAAAATTCTAGGGTTAATGGAAGATAAATTAACATTAATGAGAACTGACCCCTCTTTTTGATAGCGTGTGAAAACACTTACTTTAGTTTGAGTGATTTAGTGGTCAAACTAAGCTGATAATATCCTAAATATTACACTATAAAATAGTCCAGGGGGGTCATAGGACCTCCACAAAGTTAGAGTGTATAACAGCAATTCCGACCATAGTTTATGTGTGTTTTGAGACATTTTCCCTACAACAATTGGTAGGAACTTAATTAGATCGTTATAGTTATATTTTGTCTAGTTACAATTTGTAATAACATTTTCAATAGCAATTGTATAATTCTTTTTCAGTTGCTAACTTTCTCTTTTTATTTGTTTTGCTTACTTTTTTTTTTGGATGCAGCTTATTTTACTTTATGCTTGGAGGGGGGGGGGGGGAGGGGGGTTAAAAAAATGATATTCTTTAGTATTGATACGCATATACAATATAATACTATTTATATATAATATATATAATATATATATATATATATATATATATATATATATATAATATATATAATACAATGCAAGTTTTTATATATATATCCTATACATATACATATTATACACAATAATTATGCAATTTCTATACAAATTCTATACAGATACATATTATATATAATAATGATACATTTTTTATACACATCATAGCAATAATTATACAGTTTTTATACACATCCTATACAACATTTAGCTGCAATAATTATTCGAAAAAACTACACAAATTGGACCCAATTGTGAAACTATTTACTCAAAATGGACCCAACCCAAAGTATTTACCCTTAATAGATTTTCAACCCAAAATAATTACCCACTTGTCGACTTTCTCTTTTTCTTATTTCGCGTATGACGTCAGCATGACGTCAGCGTCACTATCATAAATTAATCCTCTGTGATACTCTGTCGGTATGTTGATACTCTATCGGTATCATATAAGACTGAGCTTAATCCTCTGTGATACTCCATCGGTATATTGATACCCTATCGGTATCATATAGGACTAAGCTTAATCCTTTGTGATACTCCATCGGTATATTAATACCATGTCGGTATCATATAGGACTGAGCTTTTTTTTTAAGAAATAAATACGAAATAATTAAAAATTAAAAAAATTATATCTAAATTATGATTCTTTTTTAATTGTTTTTAAATTAAAATATTGAAGAACTGAAACATACCTCAACGATACCATGACAGTATATAGATATACTGTAAAGGTATCATGGATGATTGAGTAGTTTTATCAAAGGACTGAAGCAAACCTCAATGAAACATTGTTCAGTTACTCTTTGATACCACCAGAGTATATTATACTTTGATGGTATCAAGGAGGAAGAAGTAGTCCTTCAATGAAAACACTGTCCAGTTAATCTTTGATACCATCACAGTATATACATCAGAGTATATATATACTGTGATGGTATCAAAGAGGAAAAAAAGGGTGGACGCTAACATCAGCATGACGTCAGCCCGTTTTTTTTTTTTTATAGATAAATACAATTTTAGGATAAAAGGCGTATGAAAGTAATTGGGCATTTGAGGGTAAATAGTTTTCTTTTTTGGGGTACAAGTGTTCTTTTTCCCTAATTATTCAGATATGTATTTTATTCAATAACTATACAGTTTATATACACATTCTATACAGTTTTTATATATATCTTATACGGATACATATTTTATACAATAACTACACAATTTTTATATATATTTTATACAACAATTATACAATTTTAAATACATATCATATACAATTTCTATACACATCCTATAAAATATATTCTATACGATAATTATACAGTTCCTATACAATTGCATTTAATTATTTTTTTAAAAAATAGTTGATTTTTTAAGTCAGAAAAAAAAATAGCAACACACAAAAAAAATAGAATATTTAGAAGAGAGCCGAGATGGCCCAAATATAGAAATGACGGGCGCACGAAATTTTAGTGATCGAGTGATCATATAATGATATTTTTTTAAAATGGTCACTTTTTATGGAAATAATTTGGAGGACTGGACACGTTTTTCCTCCCCTCTCCCCAATTAAGACCCCACTAACCCCAAAAAAAAAGAAAAACTCAACTCAAGAAAAGGCAAAACCATTAAATAAATAAATTGTTTTTATACTACCTTGACCTTCTCCTACTATTTGTTATCCCACAAATGAGCTTCATAACTCCCTGTCCATATAAGTGAACTCCGCGCCTATATAAAGAGGCCTCTATCTGCAAATAAAGCAGCTTCACTCCAAACTATCCTCTTTTATATTTTTTCCTCAGATAGAGAAAAGGAGTTTCTCCGGTAAGCTTCCAACTTTGCTTCTTATTAATTTTCTAATAATTTGGTGGAATTTGAAGAATATCACCTGCAGAGAGATTTTGTTTAGTGTTTTATTTACAGATCTCCTCATGTTAATTTTTAGCGTTTTTGTATGATTTTGTTGTTATATCTGCTTGTATTTTGATCAGAAGGACTCGTAGAGGAATTTGAGAAAGAAAATTTATTGTGTTTTGTTTACGGATCTCCTGATGTTGATTTTTTGCGATATTTTAAAATGATTTTGCTGTTAATTTTTAGCATTTTTTTTAAATGATTTAGTTGTTATATCTGCTTATATGTTGAATAGATGAGCTCATATAGAAGAATATGACGGTGAAAATTTATTGTGTTTTGTTTACGAATTTTGCTGATGTTAATTTTTAGCGTTTTTTTTAATGATTTTGTTGTTATATCTGCTTATATTTTGATCAGAAGGACTCATAGAGGAATTTGAGAAAGAAAATTTATTGTGTTTTGCTTACGGATCTCCTGATGTTGATTTTTTGTGATTTTTTAAAATGATTTTGCTGTTAATTTTTAGCATTTTTTTTTAAAATGATTTAGTTGTTATATCTGCTTATATGTTGAATAGATGAGCTCATATAGAAGAATATGACGTGAAAATTTATTGTGTTTTGTTTACGAATTTTGCTGATGTTAATTTTTAGCGTTTTTTTTAATGATTTTGTTGTTATATCTGCTTATATTTTGATCAGAAGGACTCATAGAGGAATTTGAGAAAGAAAATTTATTGTGTTTTGCTTACGGATCTCCTGATGTTGATTTTTTGTGATTTTTAAAAATGATTTTGCTGTTAATTTTTAGCATTTTTTTTAAATGATTTAGTTGTTATATCTGCTTATATGTTGAATAGATGAGCTCATATTATGACGGTGAAAATTTATGTGTTTTGTTTACGAATTTTGCTGATGTTAATTTTTAGCGTTTTTTTTAATGATTTTGTTGTTATATCTGCTTATATTTTGATCAGAAGGACTCATAGAGGAATTTGAGAAAGAAAATTTATTGTGTTTTGCTTACGGATCTCCTGATGTTGATTTTTTGTGATTTTTTAAAATGATTTTGCTGTTAATTTTTAGCGTTTTTTTTTAAAATGATTTAGTTGTTATATCTGCTTATATGTTGAATAGATGAGCTCATATAGAAGAATATGACGGTGAAAATTTATTGTGTTTTGTTTACGAATTTTGCTGATGTTAATTTTTAGCGTTTTTTTTAATGATTTTGTTGTTATATCTGCTTATATTTTGATCAGAAGGACTCATAGAGGAATTTGAGAAAGAAAATTTATTGTGTTTTGCTTACGGATCTCCTGATGTTGATTTTTTGTGATTTTTTAAAATGATTTTGCTGTTAATTTTTAGCGTTTTTTTTAAAAAGGATTTAGTTGTTATATCTGCTTATATGTTGAATAGATGAGCTCATAGAAGAATATGACGGTGGAAATTTATTGTGTTTTGTTTACGAATTTTGCTGATGTTAATTTTTAGCGTTTTTTTTAATGATTTTGTTGTTATATCTGCTTATATTTTGATCAGAAGGACTCATAGAGGAATTTGAGAAAGAAAATTTATTGTGTTTTGTTTACGGATCTCCTGATGTTGATTTTTTGTGATTTTTTAAAATGATTTTGCTGTTAATTTTTAGCATTTTTTTTAAATGATTTAGTTGTTATATCTGCTTATATGTTGAATAGATGAGCTCATATAGAAGAATATGACGGTGAAAATTTATTGTGTTTTGTTTACGAATTTTGCTGATGTTAATTTTTAGCGTTTTTTTTAATGATTTTGTTGTTATATCTGCTTATATTTTGATCAGAAGGACTCATAGAGGAATTTGAGAAAGAAAATTTATTGTGTTTTGTTTACGGATCTCCTGATGTTGATTTTTTGTGATTTTTAAAAATGATTTTGCTGTTATATCTGCTTATATGTTGAATAGAAGAACTCATAGAAGCATATGATGGCAAAAAATTATTGTTTTTTGTTCACGGATCTCCTGATGTTAAATTTTAATGATATTTTTGATGATTTTGTTGTTATGTCTGCTTATATTTTGAATAGAAGGACTCACAGAAGAATATGAGACGAAAATTTGTTGTGTTCTGTTTACGGATTTTGCTGATGTTAATTTTTAGCGTTTTTTAATGTTTTTGTTGTTATGTCTGCTTATATTTTGAATAGAAGGACTCATAGAAGAATATGATGGCGAAAATTTATTGTTTTTTGTTTACAGATCTCCTGATGTTAATTTTTAGCGATTTTGTTGTTATATCTGCTTATGTTTTTTGTAGAAGAACTCATAGAAGAATATGACGGCGAAAATTTATTGTGGTTTGTTTATAGATCTTCTCTACTGTCAGTTTTTAGTGATCTTAATGAACTGTTATGTCTGCTTTTAATTTGAATGGAAGAATATGACTGGAAGATTTGTTGTGTCACTAGAAAAAAAACAAATTTCTGATGGAGTCCGTCGGAAATTGGCGGACTTCCTTTTGAAATCCATGACGAGCCAATTTCCAACAGGATGTCCGTCGAAAATTTGTGTGTGTTTTATTTGTATATCTCATGTGTTAGTTCTTACAGATTTATCCTCAAAAAAAGGTGACATATTCGCGATCGATCTTTCTGTTTTTTTTTCCAATTTACACTGCTCTTCCTATAATTTTCTCACCGTATATGTAAAAATGGAGAGAAGAATGACTTGTTGATTTGTTTGCGGTAAATACTCGAAGGAAGATAAAAAAGATATTGATTTTGACTTGTTATTGCAAAAGCCAGATGCTCCTGGATCTATCTTACTGTTAATCTTTATACAATGATTTTCATAGATCTGAGATCTTGACCCCTCCCTCTCCCAAAAAAAAAGAAGGGGGGGAGAGGGGGTTACCGGTGGCGGATTGAGAGTGTAACTTGTGTTTTCACGGGAACAAAATAGTTTTTGCCCTAATTTGGTATATGTTACTAAATATCTATAAATATTTGACTTCAAATTCAATTATTATTGTATATTAACTCGAAGTCTATCGCAGGAATCCATGAACTTGTCTAACTCTAGGGGTTACGTATACTTTATTGTCGTGGTTTGCTAAATCAGTAACGAGTAGCATTCAGGCACCTAGGTTGGTTTAGAACTGTTAAGTATGTGCATAATAGGCACAGTTTGTGCCACACGAACTTTTCAATAGACACCACGCGAAGATGAGGTACCTAAATGAAGCTTTTTTGAAGCTTAGGGGCCGTCTATGTATTTGGCGGAATACCAAGAACTCGAGAATTCTAAGCTAAACCAGAAATTCTACAGAGGAATTCGAGTAAAATAGCCAAGGGATGGGGGAAGAGAATTCTAGAAGAAGAAGATTGTACTTGAGACAATTGTAAACTGTATATATGATTTAGTGATGGGGAATTACAACTCTATATAGCTGAACTTAGATCAGCTCTAAGTTGGTTGAACCCAACTGCTCTAACAACTCTAACAAACTTTCCTGCCTTTTCTGTATTTAAACTAACTTCTAACTAACATAACCAACTGATGTTCTCCTACTAATTCGATCCTTATCCCTCCAAGGAAAATCATGTATCACAAAATTGATTTTGAGCTGTTATGGCACAATCCAGATGATGGTACTCTATTTTATTGTTAAGCTTCATACGATGTTCTAAGAAAAGAAAATAAAGAAAATAGAGGATATTGATAAAGCGGATAGAATTTTTTATTAATTTCTCTATTGGATAATATTTTCAGTTCTGATCAGCTATCTTGCCTTTGTTTGCCCCAGGATTATTTTTGAAGAAACACAAAAAGAAGAAGAAGAAGAAGGTTTATACATATTTGTTGATAGAGATCACAAAAACAATGCCACGTTCTTTGAATACCTTTGCCATCAAGGTGAAAGTACACTGCAAGGATTGTGGAGTGAAACTGGAAAATCAACTGCTAAATATTAGGGGGGTTCGTTCAGTGAATATTGATCAAAAACTTGGGAAAGTAGTCATCTCAGGCAAAGTAGACCCTGCAAAAATCCTAAGCAAGCTTAAAAAGCGTGGGACAGAAGCAGAGCTCTGGCCATGTGAACAATTAAATGATCCACTGAATGATTCGGACATTGTGGCGCAACTGTCTGATATCCCAGGATTGCATACTGTGGAGGTGACCAAAACCACTAAGCTGACTTTCCAAAGACAATCAACAAGTAATAACCCCGGGATAACACAATCAAAAGTACCTCCACATGGTGGTGGTGGTCGACCTTGTTCTGCGTCTTCAGCATGTTGTGGTTGCCATCACGGTAATACTAGTTTTGGTTCTTGTTATGCGAATAACAGAAACAATTGTTTAAACCATAATGTACCGACTACACAATCGGAGGTGCTTCCACATGGTGGTGGTGGTTGTGGTG
This sequence comes from Jaltomata sinuosa, assembly GCA_003996215.1. Taxonomy (NCBI): domain Eukaryota; kingdom Viridiplantae; phylum Streptophyta; class Magnoliopsida; order Solanales; family Solanaceae; genus Jaltomata; species Jaltomata sinuosa. Next base: position 817,854 of record QJPP01000067.1, read on the forward strand.
GACTTAGTTCTGCGTCTTCGTCATGTTGTTGTGGCCACGGTGGTAATTATACTAGTTCTGGTTCTTGTTGTGCGAATAACAGGAACCATTATTCTTGTCATTGCACGCGTCCGCCACCAATGGAGAATAGGTACATTCCTGATCCACGGGTGATACCATCATGGTCAGGTGATTGTCCTATTCCATCAGCCCCTCCTTTGCCGTTCAACTATTTTCAACCACCACCATCACCACCTGCATTCTCGTGGGCCTCCTTCCTATTACAGTTTCTGAAGTGACGAGAACGCGAATGGCTCCATATCCAATGAATATGTGTGTGCGCGTGTGTGTATGTTTCATGTTATACTATGTGGTAAAGGTCCAATTTTTAACAAAACAAAAAAAGAAAAGAATAAAAAAGGGATAGAGGAAATCCAGGAAAGTATAGCAGTAGTAGTTCATGTAAAATCTGTGATGCTGTTGCAACTTCGATTGTATAGTGCTTTTCTTTTTCAATGATTGTAAAGTTTGCTCGTTGTGTGATTTCTCAAATATTTAAAAGAAAAAAGGTTTGCTTGTTGTGTGAATATTGTCCCGTTGTTAATTACAGTAATTAGTACTTAACCTTGTCTATTACGATCATGATAACTAAAAGCACTATTCTAGCAAGTGGAATCTAAATGGCTTCTTGAAACTCCAATTTATGGTCCTTTCAGCTAATTTCCGTGTGCATGTTTGAGGATTTCTTTGTTCTTGCTGTGTGTTCCCTCTTTCCCTCTCGCATTTGAGTATTTGATAGGGTGTCAATTGCAAACGATATTAATCTATGGATGTTGTTATTGTTTGCAGATTTTGTTTCATTATTCATTTTTCCTTAACTTTCGTGTCAGATGGTATGAATTTGCAAGGAAAATATGCTTCGTTATAGATGCCTTTATTTAATTTTTTCTAAGTCCGTTCCTGCATTACATAATATTAAGTTTGATTTCTAATTTTTTATCAACTTCCTTTTGCATATTTGGAAGTATAGATCAATTCTCAGGGTAATTTGATAGTTAAGTTTAGTCTATTAAATCCTCTCGAGGAGCCTTGTAGGCTAGACCAACGGTAAAGTTGTCTCCTTATGACATATAGGTCACGAGTTTGAGTCGTGGAAGCAGCCACTAATGCTTGCATTAGGTTAGACTGTCTTCATCACATCCCTCAAGGTGCGGCCCTTCCCTGGACCCTGCTAACACGAGATGCTTTATGCACCGGGCTGCCTTTATTTCTTTAGTACCATAATGTCCATAGTGAAATTGCTATCGACTCCTTAACCGATAATTCCTTTGCCTTTCATGGTAAATACTTAGCCGCATTGGTTTGGTATAAACAAAAACACCTGATGCGGGTAGCTTTTTACCGCCTTTAATTCGGTATTTGGTTAAGATTTTTTGAAGTCCTATCATGAATTATCTAGCTGGAGTATTAGTGTCAAGTAGATGCCTATGCCTCTGGAGAAATAGAAAGGTAAAAAATGTGACTCCCTACATAAAGCAAAAGGGGATTGTAAGTTCCTTAGCCTTACGAAATTCGTGTTGGATTATTGTCAAGAGAATCCTCTGTCGCCTTTTTCCCATTCACAGTTTCCAGTACTAAGAGTCTAAGATACCAAAGTTAAATACGTCTGATTTTACTTGTGTATAGCCTATGCAATGCATATCCCAGTGGGGTTCTTAGTTCTCTCATTACATGTTTTTTCCTGCTTGATGGGGCTTTAGAATTTGGAAGAAGATCAGTGAGGTACTCCTATAAGCATAACTCCGCCTGTGTGAGCTCGCTCATATTGCCGGTCCCAAGCCCGGATAAAGGAGGAGGGTTGCAGTAGGCTGACAGCCCGCATAAAACTTGCTAATTCATGATGAATCCTCATGATAAAATAGCGTAAATCAAGAAGCGAAGATTCATATAGCTTACTCCAACTTGTTTGGGACTGAGGTATAGTATTTGTTGTTGTTGTCTGCACAATTTTATTACCAATGCACAACATGGGAGGCTGACACTAGGAATGCTGCTTGGGCGACTCAGAAAATCCTTAAAGCAAGAGCATACATTGAGGAAGTTGGAATGACCATGGAGGATCTGCTAAATATGACTAGCTTCTCTGTTTAACAGATGTATCTCAAACTGAGATGCAACTTTCCAAAAGTGGCTTGGAGGAGATTAGTATGTACAACCAAGGATGTCCCAGAGGGATTTTTATTCTACAACTAAGGATGTCCCAGAGAGATTTTTATTCTTACACCTGCTGCACATGGAAAACTGAATGAACACAAAAGATAAGCTTGCAAGGTTTGGTATAGTTGTTGACCAAGTTTGCCCTCTGTGTGAATCAGATAATGAAAGTGCCAGTCACTTGTTCTTTGGCTTTGAATGGTCCTCAACTGTTTGGGTTAAGCTGTTAAAAATGGTTTGGGGTTCAACGACCTGCTTTATGTTGGTAGGAAGAATTGGAATGGGCTGGTGTGTGCACATGAATGGAAAGAATCATGGAGCTGATATCTTTAGAATGATGCTAGCAGGTTCTATATACTTCATTTGGTAGGAAAGGAACATTAGAGTCTTCCAAGCAAAGAGAAGATGTGCTGAGTTGATTTCAAGGCTGATTATCCAAGAAATGTTCTGTCGAGGTGCAATGCGTACCAGGCAAACCAGGAGAATGGAGCAACTCAGTTACTATCCTTAGTTGTTAATAGCTAGCGTTAGTTTGTAGTGGTTTAGTTTTGACAAGTCGAACGTGATGCTGCTGTAAGTGGGATGTATATCCATGAACTACAGTGTTTAGTTGATGCACATATTGCTCATTGGTAATAAAATTTCTTTATTTACCCGATTCCTGTGCAAGTTTGGCAACATATACAACTTCATTCTTGTGTGTTAGTGCCAGACTCCCAGTGTTTGTGCTTTATTTACTCTAGTTTCTCTGTTTTGTTTATTCTTTTCAATTCTGCTGAAGATTTTGTGTCTGAATATATGTCGCATAGCTGCCGCACAGTCCTGCTGGGAAAAATTCATGATTCTCACCCACTTCATTTACCACTGGACCACACCTTGGATACTGAATTTTTTTTTGATAACGGATCAACTTGTATGCACCTCGGCTGATCCCACGGGGTAACTGTCTCCTCCTACCAGCAACATGTACCAGGTAATTCTATCAGCTAGGATAGATAGGAAGAAATCTGCTAGTATTTTTGTCTCTGTTGGGATTTGAACCTGAAAACTCATGATTCTCGCTCACTTCATTGACCACTAGGCCACACGTTGGATGCCTTTTTATGAGAAAATAATGATCTGTTATGTCTGCTTATATTTGAATAGAAGAAACTCATAGAAGAATATGACAGCAAAATTTTTAGTGTTTGGTTTATATATCTCTACTGTCAATTTTTAATGATCTTAATGAACTGTTATGTCTGCTTAGATATTGAATAGAAGAACTCATAGAAGAATATGACAACAGTTTTTTTTGTTGTTGATAAAATCAGTTTGCTATGCTTTCTTCACTGTTGTCTTCTTCTATTACTTGGATTTGTTGCACTTGAGCCGAGGGTCTTCTAGAAACAGCCTCTACCTCCATGAGATAGCCGTAAGGTCTGCGTACACTTTACCCTCTTTAGACTCCACTCGTGGAATTTCACTGGACATGTTGTTGTTGTTGTATTTTCGCGATCCATCCTTCTGTTTTTTTTTGTTTCGTTTACACTTCTTAGATCTGAGATCTTGAGCCCCCCTTTCTTAAGGGGGAGGAGGTAATTACCAGTGGCTGATCGAGAGGGTAACTTACGGTTTCACGGGAATGCAGTAGCTTTTGCCCTAATTCTGTATGTACTAAATATCTATAGGAAAAAACTAATAAAACACAAAAATGGAGACAAAGGAGGGGTGGGGCATTCAGGCCGTTCAGATTGAATATGGAAATTTTGATTTTCGAATCGAAGAAATTATAATTCAAATAAGCTCGGATTAGATTGAATTTTTTAGTTCAGTTATAGATTAATCGATTTGGATATTTCGAATTTTAGATTTTTACTTTTGAGTCTTTAAGGTAGGTCATACCGATTAACAACCTCAATTTTACCTGATAATTTGCTCTTTAGAATGTATAACTTTCTACGAGTAACAAGAATTGATGTCACGCTGCCGCCCATGCCGTGTAGTTTCATATTGGATTTAATACTATAATGAACAGGATCGCAAGGTACTAATCTCTTGAACGTTTGGAACTGAACTTATTAGTATTAGGCAGATTTAATATGGATAGGATTGAATATACAATACTAAAAATAATGCAAAAATCCACAGACAGAGTCGGTCCAAAAAAACGAGGGAAAATCGACCTACTTATTTTTATTTTTTTGTTTTTTCTAATAGAAAATGACGGACTTAAATAAAATCGACAGACGACCGTCGGTTTTCAGGGTCCGATGTCCCTCGATTTTAATCGACTCCGTCCGTTGATTTCACAATTCCGACGGATGTGAGTGCATCAATTTGGCATCGGTTTTTCCAAAAAACCCATCCTGTCCGTCGAAATCGACCCTAGATTTTTAACCTACTTTTAGCAGTGATAAAATATAATTTTTTTTGAATTTGTGCTAGATCTGATATCCAATTCAAAATCCATATATTGTAAAGTAAAATTCAAAGTCTAATTCATAACTTAAAACCTAACCAAATATCTAAGAAAAGAATCAGATTTCTGTTTTGGATTTCTGCCCTACAAAATGCAAAAATAACACATAGTATATATATATTTGAAAATAATTACTAGATTCATATCTCTTAATGATTATTATTATAAGTGACCAGCGCGTTGTCTCCCCTGTATAAATAGCCCACACTGCAACCAAAAAATAAAGCAACATCATTTCAAACTCTCTCTATAAAGTACTAGTCGTATTCTTGTAGTTCTTACTTTTGATATCTATCATCATAGGTTGTTTATTGTGTTTTCATTATCACATTAATTTGCTGTTGTTATTGTTACTTTCTTGTAGGGTCTGTACTAATTGCTATGCTTTCTTCATTGTTTTCTTCTTCCTCTACTTGGATTTGTTGCACTTGAGCTGAGGGTCTTTCGGAAACATCCTCGAGGTAATGGTAAGGTCTGCATACACTCTACCTTCTCTGGACCCTACTCGTGGAATTTCACTGGGTATGTTGTTGTGTTAGTAGTGTGTTTTATTTATGAATCTCATGTGTTAGTTCTTGCTTATCTTATCCAAAAAAAAAAGTGAAATAATCTATGGATTTGTCTTTACTAAGATACAATGTGATTACACCAATGTCTTCATGATATAGTAGCTATAGTTGTACACTTCTCTTCCTAGAATTTTATGTAGAAATGGAGAGGATAATGACTTGTTGATTTTGTTGCCACAAATATTTGAAGGAATTAAAATAAAAGAATTATTGATTTTGACTTGTTATTGCACAAGGAAGATGCTCCTAGATCTATCTTATTGTTAAGCTTTGTACAATGATTTTCTTAGATCTTAGATCTTGACTTTTTTTGGGGGAAGGGGGTTACCAATCTCGCTTCAAGAAGTAAGATTATATTCCTAGGGGTATGTTACGAGCAGAAGTTCTCTTGCTAGTGGAAGTAAGAGTAGCAAGGTTAGGATCGCATATAAATAGAATAGGGGAAAGAAGTTTTATTCCCTAGAAGTTTGTCCGGTTGGGAAAGCCAGAACTCTTGTTAACCATAGCGGATCGAGAGTGTAACTTAGGCTTCCACGAAAACACAATAGTTTTTGCCTAAACTTTGTATTTGTATTAAAAAATTCACTAAATATCTATTAATATTTGACTTTGAACCGAGTTGTTATTGGTATGAGACTATGAGTTAATGGTTAAAACACACCTAAAGCATCTCGTTTTTTTGAGTTTCATGCCTGAACTATCAGGTGCGCGAGTTTCCTACCTGAATTATTACTAACTATTTATCAAAATACACCTCAACTATCAATTATTCCCTTTTCCTACTTGAAATATCACCAGGTAGGAAAAGGGAATAATTGATAGTTGAGGTGTGTTTTGATAAATAGTTAGTAATAGTCCAGGTAGGAAACTCACATAAATCAAAATGATGCGATAAACTTTAAATTCTGGATTGATTTTGAGCTGTTATGGCACAATCCAAATGATGGTCTTCTATCTTATTGTAAAATTTCATATGATGTTCTTAGAGAATGGCTGAGTATGAGGATTCAGTTATGGTTATGTTGTTCTCATCTTTATATTCTTGTTTTTTTTTCCCAGGATTATTTTTGAAGAAAAGAAAAAACGGGGGAAGGTTTGTATACATTTGCTGGTAGAGATCACAAAAACAATGTCACGATCTTTGAACACCTTTGCTATCAAGGTGAAAGTACACTGCAAGGATTGTGGACTGAAACTGGAAAAGAAGCTGCTAAACATTACGGGGGTTTGTTCAGTGAACATTGATCAGAAACTTGGGAAAGTAGTTATCTCAGGCAAAGTAGACCCTGCAAAAGTCCTACGAAAGCTTAAAAAGCGTGGGAGAGAAGCAGAGCTCTGGCCATGTGAACAATTAAAAGTGAATAATCTAGGCGTTGTGCAATCTGTGGAGGTGACTATAACCACTAAGCTGACTTTCCAAGGACAATCAACAAGTAATTATTCCAGGATTACACAACCAAAATTGCGTCCACATGGCGGTGGTGGTCGACTTTGTTCTGCGTCTTCATCATGTTGCAGTTGCCATCACGGTAATACGAGTTTTGGTTCTTGTTATGCGAATAACAGAAACAACTATTCTTACCATAATGTACCGACTATGCAATCGGAGGTGCTTGCACATGGTGGTGGACTTTGTTCTGCATCTTCGTCATGTTGTGGTTGCCATCATGCTAATACTAGTTTTGGTTCTTCTTGTGCAAATAACAGAAACAACTATTTTTACCATAATGTACCGATTGCACAATCGAAAGTACTTCTACATGGTGGTGGTGGTTGTGGTGGACTTTGTGGTGCTTCTTCATCATGCTGTGGTTGCCACAATGGTAATACTAGTTTTGGTTCTTGTTGTGCAAATAACAGAAACAACTGTTCTTACCATTGCCCGCTGCCGCTGCCAATGGGGTTCATTCCTGATCCACTTGTGATGCCACCACCATGGTCAGGTGATCGTACTAGTCTATCAGCCCCGCCTTTGCCATCTGACTATTTTCCGCCATCACCATCACCACCTGCATCCTCATGTGCCTCCTTTCTATCACAGTATCTTAGGAGATGAGAACATGAATGGCTGCATAGTCCAATGAATGTGTGCGTGTGTTTATGTTTCGTGTTATACAATGTGGTAAAGGTCCACAAATATTTCAGTCTCCTTGGGAAGGATGTGAACACTGTAGTTTAACCAAAAAGAAAAAAGAATAAACAAGGGGTAGAGTAAATACAGAAAAGTGTAGTAGTAGTAGTAGTTCATGTAAAATCTGTTGTTGTCACTACTTCCATTGTAAAGTGCTTTTCTTCTTCTTGCGCATGTTTGAGGATTTCCTTGTTCTTGCTGTGAGTTCCCTCTTTTCCTATCACATTTGAGTATTTGATAAGGTGTCAATTGCGAACAGTATTAATCTATGAATGTTGTTATATTTGGCAGATTTTGTTTTGTTATTGTTCATTTCTCTAACTTTGATATCAGAATGGTATTGAATTTGCGGAAGATATGCTTCGTTATGCATCAGAGAATCCTTTATTTAATTTTTACCAAGTTCATTCCTGCATTACCAAAATAATATGTTTAATTTCTAGTTTAGATCAACTTCCTGTTAAATATTTGGAAGTATAGATGTATTCTCAGGGTAATTTGATAGTTTAGTCTATTAAATCCTCTCGATATTGTTGTTGTCTATTTCTTTAGTACCATAATGTCAATAGTGAATTTGACATTGACTCCAACAACAACATACCAAGTATAGTCGCACAAGTGGAGTGTTGGGAGGGTAGAGTGTAAGCAGACCTTACCGCTACTTTGTCAGGATAACTGATAATTCCTATGCTTAATTCCATAGTGTATTTGACATTGACTCCACAATATTTTTTTGGTAGAAACTGTACCTTAACCACAGATTGACGTGAAACAAACACGCACACAAACACACACACATATTCCAGTGAGGTTCTTAGTTCTCTCATTTACATGTTTTTTCTTGCTTGATGCGGCTTTATAAGTTGGAAGAAGATCAGTAAGGTATTCCTATAGGCATAACTCTGCCTGTGTGATCTCACTCACATTGCCGGTCCCAAGCCCGGATAAAGGAGGAGGGTTGCCGTATCATAAAACTTGCCAATTCATTCTTGAACTCATTTTCTCCCTGTCTGGTTGTTTTCTAGTGTTTTTGCTTTATATACTAACAGACATCACACCCCTTCCAATGTTATCATTCCATTGAATATTACGCATATGTAGTCCTGCACAAGGGAGGGTGGCCATGGAAGCCAATTCACGACGAGCATAACTAAAGCCCCATTACATGTCTTGTACTGATTAGTCAAGTTAAGTTTCTCTGTTATTTTATTATGTCCAATTCTGCCGAAGATTTTCTATCTGAATATATAGCTCATAAGTCTGCTGGGAAAAATTGGCAAGGTGCTTTGAGGTTGAACTAAAGGAGGTGAATTGAAGGATGGATACTACCTAACAGACTCTGCTAAAGCAGTGGAAATGGTATACAAGAATACAATGTAAGTTGCAGCTATTCTTGGTTCCATCCTCAATGGGAAATTTGAGGATGTGAAGCTCCTTAACGAATTCTGTCCAAAAAAGAACAAGGAAATTGGATGGGACTACAGCAATCCAAGTCGATGTTGCCAGTGAAGGATTTTTTTCTCCTTTTTTGTGGCTGGATCTTCAATGGGATTTTCGCTTGCTTCTACTGAAAAGTACAAATGTAAGTGATAACTCACCCAAGGGTGTGGCCTAGTGGTCAATGCTTGTTATGCTTTACTTGAGCCGAGGGTCTATTGGAAACAGCCTCTCTACATCACAAGGTAGGGGTAAGGTTTGCGTACACACTACCCTCCCCAGACTGGAAATGATAAGATTGTGCTTGCTTTAATTTTTGCTGTTGAAATCACAATTTATCAGTACTGTAGATTGCCTGATCCTCGGCTTAGAAATGATACCCTTAAAATTTTTACAAAACAAGAATATATTCACAACGATGAACGAACTTTACAACGTAGTTACAAGAACAGTTGACCTATAGACTATCACATCACTAATTTTATATGCACTACTACTCTGTATTTCCTCTACCTTTCGTTTTTTCTTTTCGTTTTTTTTTTTTTTTTGTTAACATTTGTACTTTAACCACAGATTGATATGAAACACACACACACACACACAATATTTATGGCAGCAAATCATAGGATTATGCAGGCATTTACATTCTCATCGCTCAAGACACTATAATAGGTGTGAGGCATTGACGATATTGATGATGATTGTGGAGATGATGGTGCCTGAAAATACTCGGAAGGCAAAGGAGGAGCTGATGGAATAGTGTCATCAGTTTTTGACCATGGTGGTGGTATCATGCCTGAATGGGGAAGGCAATGGCCGTCACAACAGCATCTGCTCTTTGCACAACACGAACCAAAACTAGTATTATCACCATGGCAACATCTACTATGGTTTATCGCAGCATGACCACCACAACACGACGAAGAAGCCCCACAAAATCCACTGCCATGTGAATGATCATGAGATCTGCTAATTTCCAAGATTTTGTCATCACCAGGTAATTCATTTCTTGATTCTCCTTGGAAACTCAACTTGATAGTTTTCGTCACCTCTATAGTCTGCAATCCTGGAATTCTAGACAATTGCTCTAGTTGAGTCGTAATGTCTGGATCGTTCAACGGATTAATCACTTTATTAGATTGCGTGATAATCTGATCAAACCCTGCATGAACGCGGGATGCTCTGTGCACCTGACTGCCCTTTATCGGAAGTCCTTGTTCCCATAAAAGTTCTGCTTTTCTCCCATGTTTTTCTAACATGGTTATAATTGTTGCAGGATCAACTGTGCCTGAAATGACTAAATTTCCAAGCTTTTCATCAATTTTCACTGAATGAACACCTTGGATTTTTAGCAACATGTTTTTCAGTTTCTTCTCACAAATCTTGCAGTGTATTTTCAGGTTGAGAGCAAATGTGTTTGGATAGACCAATGAATATGCCATTTGAGCTGTGAAATTGTAAGTTATAATTTCTTGTAAGTTGCTATTTTGAAATACTTATAGATTAGACCTACAAGGGCAGGTGTATTTATTGACTAATTCTATTATTTGATAATATCATCATATAATATAAAGTCTTGGCTAAGTTAATTAATTCAAAATTTTAGCAATTGCTCTGAAACTTACAGACTATCTGACGTTATTCATCATACGTATTGTATATTTCAGCTTTACAAGTAACAAATGGTAGTCCCACAAAGTAGAGTCTGGAGGAGGGTAGAGGTAGAGCGGGTATTCGATAGACCCTCGATTCAAGATAAAAACAGTCTAGAAAAAGAAGTAATAATAATAAAAAAAAACAAATAGAAAAGAGGAGTTAATTATTCGACTTGCTTGAGCCGAGGGTATATCGTAAACAACCTCTCTATCTTGTTAAGGTAGAAGTAAGACTACGTACACACCATCTTCCTCAAGCCCCACTTATATGATTACACTGAGTATGTTATTATTGTTGTATAGTCTTGTACCCAGAAATGAAAAGACCCAAAGAAAAATCATTTATGTTTTGCTGGAAAACATTTTCCTTCGTACCAAACACACCCTTAATGGAAATTACAAAGATATGTTGGTGCAATTTGCTACGAAACTTTCGAATAATAAAAAATATATGCAGGGAAAACTGAAGTAAAGATTTGAGAATCGAGTTCTTTTAGTCAAAGTTTTGCTTATTACAATTTAAAAACAAGCTTCTAAAATCATCAAAAGATTGTCTCGGGTTCGAGCTTTTAGAAATGAAATTATCTCTGGCGAACAACATTTTACTGCTCCAAAGTGGAATTTCTCGATGTGAATTCAAACTAATCGGGCGCTGAAGCAGGTACCATGTAAAACTAAAAAGAAAACAAGTGCTTTATTATCACTAAAGGTTGTAGTGAGGTGGTAAATTCCTCTGTCTTTAACCATAGGTTTGGGTTCGAGTCTTGAGAAGAAAGTTGTTTTTTTGTCGGGAGTCCCTTTATCGCTCTAAAGTGAGACTTCTTGACGCAAATTCAATTTAATTAAATCTCGAATAAGATATCGAACACCGCGTGAAAATCGAAAAAACAAACCTTTATTTATGTTTCTTGGAACCAAAGTAATCAAATAAACTAAATTTCAATTGACTTCTTACGCTGCATTAAAATTGGAAAAATCTCTTGTCAAAACCTACCCTACATCAACGTTGATTATTTGTAACTTTTTTTTTTTCGTTTTAAGACTTGACTTGTTCATTAATCATTACACGTTTAAGTTAGTTTGGAAGAACTTTCAAGGACATCGATGTGATGTATATAGGTTAAAAATGAATTTGTATTTGTATGCTGAAATTACTCTATTTGTATTTGTATACCAAGATTATATAATTGCTATAAAAACTGTTGATATGAAGCGTAATTAGACAAAGTATTGCTATGAAGAACTCATTAAATTTCTATTAATTGTTGTTTATGAAAGTTCATAAACAGATTAAGCAAGTTATAATTTCATGGACTAATTTTACCACCTCGTATAAGTAGTAGCCCATTTTGGAATCAAAGGATTTCAGCCCAATTATTATATTATATATATTGGGCCTGGCCCACTACCTCCTCCCTCCTCCTATATGATAACTAACTAACCACCACTCTCGGAAAACTTCCTCCTCTACGTCTCTTTTCTCCGGCGAAATCTCCGGCGAACTCCCCGGCGAAATCGTAAGTCTCCGTCTTCCATTTTCCGTTTTCAATTCCTCCTACATTTCATTCCTGTAACCTAATTCGTCAATTGCAATTGTCACAGCTTTTTTTTTTTTCTCGATTTTTACGAGTTAATTTGCATTTGATTCGCATGTAATGATAAATTTCTGAAAATTTCACTCGTAAAAAAGGTATAATCGGAATAATTTGTCAATTTTACCGCGATTTCAATTGTTCTTCTAGTTTTACGAAAAAAAAAAGCTTCAAATTGCAATCGTCAGAGTTCCCCGCCCCCCCCCCCCCCCCCCCGAGTTTTACGAGTTAATTTGCATTTGTTTGCGCATGTAATAACTTGTCAATTTTACGGTGATTTCGATTATTTTTGTGAATTGTTCTTCTAATTTACGAAATAAAAGCTTCAATTGTAATTGTCAGCGTTTTTTTTTCTTTCGATTTTTACGAGTTAATTTGCATTGGCTGCGCATGTAGTTACAAATTTCTGAAAATTTCACTCGTAAAAAAGGGTAAAAAATCGGAAACTTGATCTTAGCTAGTCGAATATTTGTACTCAATCAAAGAATTTCTTTAGCTACATATGCATAATAGATCTGGTTTTTTTTTTTTTTTTTTTTTGCTTTTAGGGGTAAAATCTTTGGATCAATTAGTGCGTAGAATCTGCATAAGTTCAAATAGGATTTGGTAGGGGATGAGGTGTTTCCATGATTTGGATTGATCAGTGTTACATATCGTTTCATGATATATCATATTGTATTGTGTTATATTTTAGTGTATTGAATTATTGTCTTGATGAATGCAATGTTTGGATAGATTGTATCGTTTCCCATCGTTATATAATGCCATATATACATGAGCATTTCTTGCTTTTAGGGGTAAAATCTTTGGCTCAATTAGTGTATAGAATCTGCATAAGTTCAAATAGGGTTGTGGTGGGGGATAGGGTGTTTCCATGATTCGGATTGATCAGTTTTCTAACACTTTGTTTGGATGGTTGTCACATATCGTTTCATATTGTATTGTATTGTGTGTGTGTTGTATTACACTATATTAAATTGTCTTGATCAAATACAACATTTGATTAGATTGTGTCATTTTCTTTGATCCCTAGTGTGTTAGGGAACTTATTGATCTCCAAATCGGAAATGCATTTTCATTCATCAATATTATTAATAATTGGAGAGTAGATTATATTTGACCCCTCCCAACTAACCCTTTCCTCAAACAAGCTGGATATATTTATGAACTGATGTTGTGTTATGGTGAGTCTTTTCAGGTAATTGTTAAGGAGTCCACTGATTTGAACTTCCCAAATTCAAATGGGGAAAAACGATTTCTTGTCCCGAAGGCAATCTGCCAACCGAATAGAAGTAGAGGACCTGCAGAAGCTACGATCGTACTGTGTGATATGCCAGAAGCAATGCCGAGATGAAAATGGATTCGAGTGCCACTGCATGAGTGAGTCCCATCAACGTCAAATGGAAATCTGTGGTCAGTACCCTGATCTCATTGTTGGTGGCTATTCCAAGGAATTTGAGAGCTTGTTCCTTGAGCACATGAAGCGTAGTCACCGCTTTAGTCGTGTTGCTGCAACTGATGTGTACAATGAGTATATCGCTGATTTTCACCATGTCCATATGAAATCCACTCAATGGGCAACATTGATTGAGTTTGTGAAGTACTTGGGAAAAACAGGAAAATGTAAAGTTGAAGACACCCCAGAAGGTTGGTTTATTACCTATATTGATCGAGACTCCGAGACTCTCCTCAAAGAAACAATGAAAAACAAGAGAAGTAGGGCTGACCTAGCAGATGAAGAGAAACAGGAAAGGGAGATCAAGAAGCAAAGAGAGCATGCAGAGCAGTTGATGGATACAGGAAATATGGATGGTACTGAGCAGCTATTGGATTTGCATCCGAGACTCTTGGAGAAATCGGAGACTGATCAGAGGTTCAAGTTGACATTAGGCTCGACATCCAAATCTGTTGATGAGATAGACTATAAGAAGAGAGGAAAAGGTAACAAGGACAGTGAAAGAGCTGGTAAGAATGGTAAACGTGGAGATAAACGTAAAGATGAAGATAGATCATTTATGGAGGAGTTAATGAGAGCGGAAGAGGAAGAAAGGGACCAGATTAACAGGAAAGATCACTGGTTATGCGTGGGGATAATTGTGAAGGTGGTGAGCAAGGATTGGGCTGGCATGGGTTACTATAAGCAAAAGGGTATTGTTCGTAAGGTGATTGATAAGTATGTTGGGGAGATTGAGATGATTGAAACTAAGCATGTTGTAAGGATTGATCAGGACGATCTTGAGACTGTAATTCCCCAAATTGGAGATCTTGTGAGGATCATTAATGGTGCATATCGTGCAAATGCCAGACTGTTAGCAGTTAACAGAAAGAACTCCTCTGCTAAAGTGCAAATTGAGACGGGAGTGTACATCGGGAAGATTCTCAAGGCTATTGCTTACAAAGATATAGCAAAAATTGCTGAATTGCCTCCATATGGAACATTGAGCAGTCCCCTCCCCGCCTCCCCTCCCCCCCTCTATTCCTTCTCGTGACAACTAGATGCGTGCTATGAGGGGGGAATGTGTGGTACTTTCTTCCCTATTGCTTTTGCTTTTGGCAACAGATTTAGACATTGGATTTTTCGTGTTTTGCTGGTAGTCCATAACAGTACTGAGTTGTAACCTAGACCAGACCATATGGTTCTTTTATTTTTTGGCTACACACTATCATGAGCTGATCTTATATCTGTATATAGCAACATTGGTTCTCGAAACCTTACTGCATAGAGGCTCGAGCTCTCTACTTCGCGTTACGCTACTTGTTTCCTTGTTTGGTCTAATTTGCTGCAGCACATCGTGACAACTAGATGCATCCTATAAGGGGGGAATGTGTGGTACTTTCTTCCCTATTGCTTTTGCTTTTGGCAACAGATTTAGACGTTGGATTTTTCGTGTGTTTGCTGGTAGTCCATAACAGTACTGAGTTGTAACCTAGACCAGACCATATGGTTCTTTTATTTTTTGGCTACACACTACCATGAGCTGATCTTACATCTGTATATAGCAACATTGGTTCTCAAAACCTTAATGCAGTAGGCTCGAGCTCTCTACTTCGCGTTATGCTACTTGTTTCCTTGTTTGGTCTAATTTGCTGCAGCATCAGTGTGTACTTGTTTTGAAGAGGGCTCAAAACGAGACCTCTAGTTAAGGGTGGATAAGTCTTTATCACCTCATGCACTGTTATGTTGCATTTATAGTTCTATTTCGACTACCTCATTTCATTTTGAAGATTGGAATTGTAATGACGGAATTATTTAGGGGATAAACTTTTTTAGTAGATGCTTGGTTTACTAAACTAATAAAAGTGGGATATACATGGTTTATTTTTGTTGTTCGGTCCTTTCTCGAACCTCGCAAATAACGGAAACTTTAGTGCAGCGGGCTGCCTTTTTTGGGATATACATGGTGATGGTATAAATTTTGATAAGCTACTGTTTTCAATGGTGAAATTGACTTACGTTAAAGTTTTTGGGAAACTAGGTGTGGAAAAGGACATTTTTGTCATTTTGTTATTTTATCTGGGATTTCTTATATCATTATTCTGCTTTGAGCGTGATATAAAAATAATACAATAATTGCGATATAAGTAATCTCAAGATTGCTTATACCAAAAACAAAAGTTCAACGAAGTGCATGATAAAACGATTTCACATTTTATTACAAGGTTATTATCCCATATTAGATGTGGTATAAAAATAATACTACAACAACGATATACCAATGTAATCTAATCACAAGTGGAGTTGAGAACAATGGTGTGTATGCTATCTTACTCCAATCTCATGAAGATAAAGAAGTTGTTTTCGGTGGATCCTCGACTCAAGTAAAACGATAATACTAAAATTTACGATATAAATGATCTTGAGATTGCTTATGTCGAAATAAAAAATTCAACCATAACAATAACAACACATCCAGTGTAATCTCACAAGTGAAGTTTGTATGATAGAATATACGTAGATCTTACCCCTATGTCATCGAAATAGTGATATTGTTTTCGATAGACCCCCAACCCAAGTGAAAAAATAATACGTATTATAATTGTGATATAAATAATTTTGATATTGCTTATGTCGAGATTAAAAATTGGGAATTCAACCAAAGACGACGACACCAACAACATATCCAATAGTAATTTTATAAGTGAGGTCTGAAGAAGATAAAGTGTGCGCAGACACCTTACTTTTACCTAAAGAGGATAGAATGTACGCACACACCTTACCAAACTTCGTAAAGACGAAATAAAATAATCTCACATTTTATCCCGAGACTGCAAGGGCCTAGTGAAGTGGAGCCCAATAAACACTGGGTGAATGAATTAAGGGTGACAAAAATGTTTCAAATTTAAGTTGTAGTGACTTAAGTTATTTTACTTGAGTAGAGGTGACAAAAATTAGATTAGGAATTAATGAGTTTTGACTCATTTTCTGAGTTGCCCTCAAGTTTTTATTTTTACACTTTGACCCATGGGACCCATTCCCCTTTTGGGAGAATTAAATAAAACCCTAATTTCCTAAAATGGGAGGGGGAAAAAAGGACCGCCTCCCCTTCTTTTTGCTTCTCTTCCTCTCGCCATTTTCAGAGCATTCTCCATTGTTGTTGTTGTTGTTGTTGTCTTCTTCTTCTTCATCATCATCTTCTTCTTCTTCATCATCATCATCTTCTTTTTCTTCTACTCCCCTGCCCTCCATTGTTGTTGTTGCTGCTGCCACAACTGCTGGTACTGGACCAAAATTTTGGACCAAATTTGTTCGTAATCACTAGGCATTGCTTCATAGGTGATTTTGGTAAGTAAAAATAATGATTTTTAGTTCAATTTCTCATCTGGGTATATCTGCTGTTTTTCTGCAATTTTCAGTAGCGTATCCAACAGATGACCCATCTGTTGCAACAGATGATCTATCTGTTGGATTCATATTACATTAGCTGGCAAAGCTGGTTCAGAACCAGAAGCTTAATCCAACAGATAAGTCATCTGCTGCAACAGATGAGTTATATGCTGCAACATATGAGTTATCTGTTGCAGCATATGACTTACCTGTTGGATTCATGTTCAGAACCAGTAGCTTGATCCAACAGATAAGTTATCTGTTGCAACATATAACTCATCTGTTGCGGCATATAACTCATCTGTTGCAGTAGATGACTTATCTGTTGGATTAAGCTTCTGATTCTGAACATGTATCCAACATGTGAGTCATTTGTTATAACAGATGATTTACTTGTTGGGACAATGATATAATTTTATTGTTTATATAGATACTCAACTTTACTATACTATTATTGATTTTTTTAACAAAACTCGTTAGGTATCATTTATGGAGGAATCAATAACAATAGGGGTTGATTGTCATGGTGAATGGATCGAGAAGAACAATCGATTTATTTGGCGTTGGAAGGATGGTGACTTGTTAGAAATGATAGCGATGACAGTTCAAAAAGATATTTTGTATGATGATTTTGTTAACTTAATCATCAGTTGTTGTGAATTAAATTGCCAACCGAAAGATCTTGTCATCAGTTACATGCACAGCTCTTTTGAAAATCAGAGGGTCTTGCCCTTTAAGATAAGGGATCAAGTTCGTTTGCGTGCTTATTTGAGTGATGCAGCTAGGCCCATTTTAAGGGTATACGTAATTGAAAAGCCGATAGAGAACCCCAATTTAGCTCAAAACCAACAAGACATGTTAAATGATGAGTTGGAGGATAGGGTAGATATGAATATTCCAGATAATGGAAGTGGGGCAGAATTGGATGGTCCAAGCTGTGGGGATGACAAAACTCCTACACCTGATGTTGGGAGCAATACAGTGGGCAATTCTCAATCAACACAGTCTATCCATGTACAAGAGGATGAAACAGGTTGTTATAAGGGAATGACATTCAAGAACAAGCAAGAACTAGCAACTTCGTTGAAAATTGCTTGCTTGAAAAAAGATTTTAGACTCAAGAAGGTGATTAATTCGCGTAATGTGTATTGTTTTAGATGTGTATATCAGGAGTGCAAATGGTGGATTAGGGTTGTGAAGCTTTTAAGTTCTGATAGATTCTGTATTACAACCTATGTAAAGTATCACACGTGTGGTTCTGAGCATATCACGAGTCATAATCCGTACGCCACAGCAAAAGTCATCGGTGAAATTTTCAAAAATAGGTTCCCCAAAGGTAAAGGCCCATCTACACAAGACATGAAACATCAAATTCGTACAGAATTGGGTGTTAAGGTGAGTTATTGGAAGATTTGGAATGGCATGGAGATTGCAAAGTCTTTGATTAGGGGAACACATGAGCACGGGTATGCAGTGCTTGATGCTTACCGTTATATGCTTCAGTCCGCAAATCCAGGAAGTAAGACAGCATTGAAAATTGATGAAAATGGAAAGTTTAAGTACTTTTTTGTATCCTATGGAGCTTGGATACGTGGTTTTGAGCAAATGAGAAGAGTCATAGCCGTTGACGGGACATTCTTGAGGAGCAAGTATGAAGGAGGTTTATTGTCAGCTGTGGCACAAGATGCGGAGAATCATATTTTTCCGCTTGCTTTTTGTGTAGTTGACAAGGAGTGCGATGCCTCATACCGATATTTTTTTGAACAAATGAGAAGCTATCTAGATGATACTGCTGATTTGTGCATAATTTCTGATAGGCATCCAAGTATCAAGAAGATGGTTTCAATTGTCTAACCTACAGCTCATTATGGTTGTTGCATAAGGCACCTTGGGGAGAATATTCGAAACAACTTTCACAATGCGAAGGTCGTATCTCATTTTTATAAAGCAGCAAAAGCGTACAAAATTGATGAGTTCAATGACCATTTCAATCAAATAAGATACATGGTACCAGGAGCAGCCGAACATCTTGAACGTGTTGGATTCCACAGGTGGAGTAGAGCATTCTGTCCGGGAAATAGGTATAATATTATAAATTGAGTGATTTATTTGAGTTTATTGTCAATTATATCTTACTGGTGATTATTTATTTGTATAGGTATAACCTTATGACGACAAACATAGCTGAGTCGGTGAATGCAATGTTCGACGTTGAAAGAGAATTTCCCATTGTCGCTCTATTTAATGAAATAAATAGGAGATTTGCACAAAAATTTCACGAGAGGCGTACGGAGTTCATCAACTCACCAACCATCTTTGTCCCTGAAATGGAAAAGAAAATAACAGAGTACGTCAACTTGGGAAACAAGTTATTGGCTCATCAAACTGCCAACTACAAGTTCAGTGTCACCGGTCATGGTGAAGTTGCTACGGTCGATTTGCAAGCAAGATCTTGTACATGTAGAGTATTTGACATAGATAAAATACCTTGTCCACATGCTATGGCAGCGCTTCGAGTCCAATATGGTGAAGATTTTGGTAGGCGGATTTATGAGTACTCATCCTCATATTATACGGTGGAGAGATACATCATTGCATACTGTGAGGAAATTCATCCTGTGCCTTCTGAAGAATCTTGGAATGTTCCTTTTGAGATTTTAGAGAGAGAAATATCTCTTCCACATATTGACCCAAGCAAACCGGGAAGAAGGCGAAAAAAGAGGAGGCGTGGAGTCGGAGAATCATTTCCAACAAGAAAAAATAAGTGCTCTATATGTAAGACGGTTGGCCACAAAAGAACTACATGCCCAGATCGAAATGCTCCATAATTGTTAATGTTGCACTCATTTACTCCATTCTTGTAATAGTAATAGTATTGTTATTCTGAACTTTTAGTACTTTTTTATGATATTTCAATCGGTGATGTTTGTGAACTTAACTGATTTATTTATTGCAAAAGATGGTGAAATCTGTTGGGAATAATTAAATATGTTACTACAAATATTGGAAATAATATGTTCCAACATAATAAGAGTAAACCAACAGATGAGTCATATGTTGCAACATATGAGTGATATGTTGCAACATATGACTCATCTGTTGGAACAGATGAATCATATGTTGGATGAAATTAAAGCAGTAGCTACTGCTCTGATTTCATCCAACATATACTCATCTGTTGCAACATATCACTCATATGTTGCAACATATCACTCATTGTAATTGAAGTTGTTAATTGAAAGCTAATTATGATTAAATAACTTAGTTTATTACTAATCATGAGTTAATTAAGCAATTTACATCAAAAAAGTCAATTGATCCCTCTATTTAGGGTCACTACACTTAGTTGATCATGCAATTATTGTGTATTCATTGAGATTGTAATTGAAGTTGTTAATTGAAAGCTAATTATGATTAAATAACTTAGTTTATTACTAATCATGAGTTAATTAAGCAATTCACACCAAATAAGTCAACAGATGAGTCATATGTTGCAACATATCACTCATATGTTGCAACATATGAGTCATATGTTGCAACA